>OY992881.1:89706785-89926785 GCA_963921405.1 Cepaea hortensis | reverse complement strand
GAGACGGTGGCATCCATCCATCCATCCATCATGTGCCATGCCGGTAAGCGTGGGCGGTCATGTTCTGCCATCTCACTCGATCACCAGAGTCGTGGATCAGCTCCGTGTTTCTGCCTCGACCATGCCACAAGGCCAAGCCATCCAGGTACTTGCTTCTAGGTCTTCCCCTTGGTCTGTTCCCCTCGATCATACCAGTTGTCACCAAGTTCTCCAAATCATTTCTTCACATAACATGCCCAAAAAATTGTGACTGTCTACGTCTAATGTCTCTAATCAGTTTACGATCTTCATTTGTTTCTTGAAGAACTTGTTCATTGGTCTTTCTGGCTGTCCATGGTATTCTTTGCATTTTCCTCAGAAACCATATTTCTACAGCCATCAGATGTTTTTCAGCCTGACTGCTCATTGTCCAAGCTTCACATCCATATAAGAGTACAGGTTCTATGTAGCATCTCAACACTCTTTTTCTCGTTTCAATTGACATCTTTTTATTGGTCAGTATGTTTTTCATCTTGCTAAAGGCTACTTTTGCCATGGCGATTTTTGTTCTAATCTCTTCAAGGCATCTACCATCGGATGTTATTACTGTTCCAAGATAATTGTACCTATTCACTTGTTGAAGAATATTCCCATTTACTCGTATATTACATTGTGGTATTTCGTTCTTCCTAGTGACGACCATAATCTGTGTATTTTTACAATTTAATTCTAGACGGTGGCATAGAAGATTAAAATCAATAGCATGAAACCTGTAAGGCTAAGACCTAGATACATGAACGCTACACTATTTCGCAAGCCACATGATGATGATGAATAATGGCCGTTAACTGATTCCCAGCAGATGTTCAATGTAGCTCGACCTCCGTCTTTCATACTACTTTACCATAATCTTCCATTGAAGGATGATGACGGATTTAAGAATCCTATAATAAATTGAGTCTTTTATCCTGGTAGCGGGGTAGGGGTATCCCCTATCAAAGGAGAAGTAAGGCGCCTCCTTCCCTTCGCTAGCCTACGGGACACCCTTGGGCAAGGTGAGTACCCGTTTAGCCCCCCGATCAGGGTTACGTGAAGCCAAGGGTGCAGGTGGTGGATGAAGATGTAGAGCAGCCAACAGATAATTGTAGGTTATGGTCTCCAACTTCACGACGGTAGTCAGAGGATCTCTATTTTGAGGAGACAATGGCTACGGTCACTGACCAGTATGGTCACTGCTAGGAAGGAAAGCACTGGTAAACTACCTTCTTTACAGATGCCAAGAAAATCATGTTGTGTGAAGTTATGAGAAGAAATGGATTGGAGAATTTGGTGACAACTGGTAAGATCGAGGGGAACAGACCAAGGGGAAGACCTAGAAGCAAGTACCTGGATGGCTTGGCCTTGTGGCATGGTCGAGACAGAAACACGGAGCTGATCCACGACTCTGGTGATCGAGTGAGATGGCAGAACATGACCGCCCACGCTTACCGGCATGGCACATGATGGATGGATCCTATCATAAATGGAGTCTGTTTTCGCATGCAAATGCTAGCAACCATTGCAAGGTATACGTAGGATATAACGACCCTTTGGGAGCCTCAAAAGCAGTCATATGCATATTTGCCTGCCGGCCCGGGGGCTGTGAGTTCGAATTCCCATTGAAGAGCATTTTCATAATTGACAGGGGAGACCTATTCTAAGATGGATATTAGAAATATTAGAATAAGATATTAGACTATTGTTATGGGAAGTAAGTCGGCCGGCGTGATGTCCACACCACTCATCAAGTGTCGATTGATCTAAACAAGACAGGGCTAGCGTCATATACCGACTCCACTCAGAGGATGTTGCCATAACTCAGTTCAGGAGTCAGGACTTAATTCATGAGTCAAATTATATTCACGTATTATAGCGTGGAAAGTGACCCAGTTGTGAGCGACGGTAACACGGCCTGGAACAAGCCGTTAGTAGCCAAGCGTCTTCTTGGAGGAGGCGAGGCATTCAGGATCAGACCCACAGTCCAGGCTGGACCGGTCGGAAGACTGATAATGGCTATGGCAGTATTTACCCTCCCGCCACTTGTAGTTGATTGTAGTTATATTATTTTAGCATTGTTCAGATAGAAGCGTTTTAACGAAGTGTGATATATTGACCAACTCATTGGACAAATGGCACCAATATTAAAGAACAAACATGTATCAATAACTACTAAAAAAGCACTTTACACCACAATCTTCCTACCAACCCTATGTTACCAATGCCTAACCTGGACAATGATAGAAAAAGAGAAAAGAAAAATCACAACAACAGAAATGAGATTCCTGAGAAGAATACTCAATGTATCAAGAAGAGATAAGAACAGAAATGAAGAAATCAGGACTAAAGTAGGGGTTATAGTTGCTCTAGATTTTATTAGAAGGCAGCAAGTCAAATGGTTTGGCCATGCAAGTAGGTTACCAACTAACAGTATACCTCAACAAGCAATGATGTACAGACCAGAGGGAAGCAGAAGAAGAGGCCGACCACGTAAACGATGGACGCAGGGAATAACAGAGTTCATGGGAATATCGATACATGAAGCCCATAAGCGGGCGCTCTTCCGCTGTTTATACTTCACCTCGACACCGCAAGGTACAAGAGGAACATGATGAGATGCGATGAGATGAGATTTATTGACGTAATAATAATGAGAAGTTGTATGATGTGACTATGTGGAGGAGATGATATGTAATAGCGCGGTGTTCTCTTATGTTATTTGAATCGATGTCTTATTCTGTGACCATGGTATGACAGTAAGGGAAATGAAAGTTTAACCATAACAGGAATCAGTCAATTCACTTAATGACTCCAAAGTACAGTCGTGATATAATCCATCCATCCATCATGTGCCACGTCGATAAACGTGGGCTGTCATGTTTCACCACCTCACTCGATCACCTGAGTCGTGGATCAGCTCTGTGTTTCTGTCTCGACCCTGCCACGTGGCCAAGCCATTCAGGTATTTACTTCTCAGTCTTCCCCTTGGTCTGTTCCCTTCGATCTTGCCAGTTGTCACTAAGTTCTCCAATTCATTTCTTCTCATAACATGCCCCCAAAAATGTTGACTGTCTACGTCTAATGTCTCCAATCAGTTTACGATCTTCATTTGTTTCTTGAAGGACTTGTTCATTGGTTTCTCTGTCTGTCCATGGTATTCTTTGCATTTTCCTCAGAAACCACATTTCCACAGCCATCAGATGTTTTTCAGCCTGACTGCTCATTGTCCACGCTTCACATCCATACAAAAGTACAGGTTCTATACGGTAGAAATAATGTTGTGGTGTAATCAACTACTTGAGGACGCACATATAAGCACAACTATACGTTTCCTACAAAATAGAGAGAGAGAGAGAGAGAGAGAAAAAAAAAATGATGCAATGATGGTGAGGATCGCTGCGGAAAGTAAACTAAAGACTAAAGCACGCAGAGATTAGCGCCGTGACACATGTACAGGAGTCGCACATCACTTACAGGACGTTGCAGTCAACACCAGCATTTTTCAGTTGTTGTTGATGTTTTTGGCGAGATTACGCTCAGTAGTTTGCCATTGCTTTCCGAGCGACCGGCTCATATACCCCGTAAGTAACCAAGGCGACGCAATCCGCTGCCGAATCTCACGCAGCTGTGTTCCTTACGTGAATATACTCGCCAGGGAGGCCGGTCCGTTACTTTACCTTTGATAAGTGACCCTTGAAAATGTTCATAATGTCCTGGTCGATATTGCTCAAGGCTTTGAATGGGCGAGACACGTTTGAGTGTGCGGCGAAATCGGTTACATATTCATTAGCCAATCCACACGATCGAAATCATCAGCTGATGAGAATTGATTATAAATGTATTTATGTATTTGCAAACGTTATCTCTATATCGTTTTACAAGACGTTGGAATCAACCTCAGAATGTATTAGCTGTCTATGATTTACCAAACACTTGTACGTTCAATAGCTCGTAACTGCCTTCTGAACTGTCGACGCTCGTACCTTCGAAATAAACGGCAAGCGATTTGCTCCCACAGCTTGAGGCTGATGTCAAACTTTCGACTCAGTATGTAGGAGAAGGAGAATTAACCCCTAAGCCACACGCACGCACGCACGCACGCACGCACGCACGCACGCACGCCCACATACACATATATGTATGTGTGGACATGTGTGTATTAATGTCCTATTTTGCAAGTAAACAAAAACATAAATAACAGCTGTAAGACATTTATAATTGAAAATAAATAGTACCAGTCAATTATTGACACGTTGTACAGACATTTCTACGACAATATGGACATACCAAGACCCGCCAAACAGGCCACAAAAAGAAGACCTCCAAACATCGACATTATTAGCAACTGTTGTTCAGAAGAAGTGGACAGGTCCGTCGAAGTTTCCAAGCAGGTTGATCTCAGGTGTCATGTGAAATGTATGTTGCCAGACAGGCTTTAGAATCGTGCCAAGGATAATATGCTTATGCCTGCAATGTGTTTCTTATCTATGGAAATGTGATTGTCAATGTTTTTGTTGTTTTATGTTATCTTTGTGTAGTTCGAAATTAGTGATCATCTGATTTTGATGACTGGTAAAAATAATGTTTGAGACGAAATGTTAAACTCACCACACACAAACTTATAACGATACATTCTATCATAAGCTACTAAGTACAATTTCTTGTACTGGCACTTTGCCGTCTTAAAAGACTATAGTTTGTTACATTGTGCTTCTAAATGGCATAATAGTTAGTTAGTTAGTTAGTTAGTCGCAGTTCCAACTTCACAGCAACGGGTCGTCCCCATTATGCTCCATTCCTGTGCCAGTGAATATCACACAAAACGCTCCCACTGCCCAATGTGAAAAGTGGAAAAGACAGGAGTCTCGACAAATAACAGCCCGCACAGATACACTGTGCATAATGCCGCCACCAGAATGTCAACACAATAGTCCCCCACAAAGCACCCAGTTCATTTCTGATGGAATCGGCAGTCATTTTCCCATCTGGATGTTTCCTAGATGTTCACCCACACAGTCCACGAAATACAGTTCATCGTCAATGGCATAATAATCACACCCTATAGTATAGCGGTAGTAAATGTCACTGATCAGACTAATTTGCACGGTAAATGTTCGTGGACAATGTATGTGAAAAACATGGTCATTTCTCTATCATGCACCATCTGACATCTCACACGCTCAGTATGTGTCCTTTCTGCAATCAATTTCTCTCTTTGTTTTTATTCCAATCCTGATCTTCTGGTACTTTAGTATCATCTCTCTCTCTATCTCTCTCTCTCTATCTCTCTCGCTCGCTCTCTCTCTCTCTCTCTCTCTCTCTCTCTCTCTCTCTCTCTCTCTATATATATATATATATATATAAAGAGAACGTTTCGTTGTGTGTCCTTTATGCGTTCCCGAACGGTCCATACGATTGAGATGAAATTGTGTACAGATGTTGTTCTCACTCCCGCGGATCCAACTGAAATAGTTAGCTAGTTTAAAAACAGTTTTGTACGTAATAAAACAACATTAAAAGGAAAGACGTGTAATTAAAATATTGTAAGGGGACTTAACAACAAAAGTTATATCAAGGGACATTACTTTTTGTAGCATTGCTAAATTATGTAATGTAATAATTGTTGTATTTTTCTAAAAGTTTTATAAAATGTTTAAAGAAGTTATCTACAGTCATATGCGTTATAAACAAAGTGATAAAAACTTTAAGGCATCTTCAAAGTTTTCATTAAAATAATGGATCTATTTTAGATACGTGCATCTTTGGACCCATTAGGGATACACAAATTGGAGAGTGGAAAAGAAGAAGTAACATAGACATTTATGATCTGTTTAAGTCCCCGCTAATCACTGGTATCATGAAGGCTAATAGACTACAATGGCTGGGGCATATAGAAAGAATAGAAGATAATAGGGAAACAAAACTCGCTTACACTCAGGAAATAAATGACCGTAGACCCCGAGGTAGACCAAGAAGGCGGTGGAGAGATAATACATGTACAGACCTACAAGCACTTGGAATCAACGACTGGCAAGAGAAGGTCCACCAGAGAGACGAATGGAGACGGATTGTATTTGCAGCAAAGAACCTCAATGGCTCGGAACGCTGAAGAAGAAGAAGAAGAAGAAGAAGAAATTTTCTAACTCATTATTTTATTTTTCTTCGACATCGCATTAAATGTTTTATTCTTCTATTACTACACTGAATAATGTAATTATTTTTATGGAGAGAAAGTTAGTTGCATATCCTTTGAAGTACGCCGCAGTCTACCCAGCATTTATTGGGTGTTCGTGATATCTTGGCAAGTTTACCGTCAGTAGTTTCAGGTTGCCTTTTTTTGTCATTGGATCGAAGATAGTTCTTTTCATATCTTTTGGTCATTTCCATATCTTCTTTTATATATAAAAGAGAATGTTTGTTTGTTTGTTTGTTTGTTTGTGTGTCCTTTATGCGTTCCCGAACGGTCTATCCGATTGAGATGAAATTTTTAACAGATGTTGTTCTCACCCCCGCGAATCCAACTTAAATAATTTTAAAAGTTTAAAATAGTTTTTAATTTTTACACGAAAGAAAAAGGCATTGTTGTTTCTCCATCAAGAATGATGATGACCATTCATTTCATCCAGTGGGGTTGAAGGTGTGGAGCCGTGGGTTCTAAGATGGCTGATAAGGCCTATTTTGGCTCGAAATGTTCTTTGACAATGTGGGCAAAGAATGCTTGACGTCTCTGGAGGAGGATTTCCTGCAGTGGTTTTTCTGTCCTGCCTTTTCTTCACAGCTCTTGCAGTCCTGGTTGCCTCACATATGACTGCACCTTTGCGCAATGATGCACGCCACGAATTTCGGTCTCTGGCTGCAGCCTCCCAGGTGTCATGATGAATTCCAAAAGCATTCAGTGAAATTTTCAGAGTGTCTTTAAAACGTTTCCTCTGGCCACCTTGGGAGCGTTTACCACAACGCAGTTTGCTGTAGAAAATTCGTTTAGGGAGCCTGTGATCTGGCATGCGGGTCAAGTGACCAGCCCAGCGAATCTGATTCTTCATCAGTAGAGTGTGGATACTGGGCATGGATGCTCTTTCTAGGACTTCAGTGTCTGGAATCTTGTCTTGCCATTTAATCTTCAGTAGCTTCCTTAGGCAGACTGTGTGGAAGTGGTTTAATTTCCTAGCGTGTCGCTGATAAACAGTCCAGGTTTCACAAGCATATAGCAGTGTGGATAATACAACTGCTTTGTAGACTTTTAGCCTTGTTTGCAGGCTTATTCCAGTTCTGTCCCATACATTCTTATACAGTCTGCCAAAGGCTGCACTGGCCTTGGAGATTCTTGCATTCACTTCGTCATCGATTGTGGCAGCTTGTGACACAGTGCTGCCAAGATAGGTGAATTTGTCCACAACACTTAGTCTATGATCATTCACTTTGATATTCGGCACAGTGTGATTATTCCCTGGAGCTGGCTGGTACATAACTACAGTCTTCTCCAAGTTGATATTGAGCCCAAAGTTGGCACAGGCATTTGAGAAAGCTGAAACATTATGTTGCATGTCCGCCTCTGAGTTGGCGTATAGAGCGCAATCATCAGCAAACAGGAGCTCTCTGACGGTGCCGCTGTCAATTTTGGTTTTAGCTTTCAGCCTTCTGAGATTGAATAACTTTCCATCCATACGGTAGTTGATGTCTATTCCAATGTCGTCGTTCTCGAAGGCATTCATCAGCATGGCTGAAAACATGAGGCTGAACAGTGTTGGTGCCAGGACACATCCTTGCTTCACTCCATTGGTGACAGGAAAGGGTTCAGACAGTTCACCATTTTCCTGTACTCTTGCCTGCATGCCGTCATGAAATAGCCGCACTATTTGGACAAACGTTCGTGGACAGCCATATTTTGCCATAATCTTCCACAATCCATCTGTGCTGACTGTATCAAAAGCCTTGGTAAGGTCAATGAAAGTGGAGAACATTTCGCAGTTCTGTTCCTGACATTTCTCTTGCAGCTGCCTTGCAGCGAAAATCATGTCAACAGTTCCACGTTCTTTTCTGAAGCCACATTGACTCTCAGGAAGAAGACCTTGATCGAGATGGGCTGTGAGGCGATTGAGAAGAATTCTGGCGAGTATCTTCCCTGCAATTGAAAGCAAGGAGATGCCTCGGTGGTTGTCACAGGATTGGCGGTTTCCTTTACGTTTGTAAAGGTGGACTATTGACGCGTCCTTAAAATCTTGTGGCATGGTCTCGTTCATCCATATGTTTGTGAAGACTTGGTGAAGCTGCTCTGTTAGGACCGGCCCACCTGCCTTGTATATCTCTGCTGGGATGGAGTCAGGACCAGGTGCCTTGCCGCTGGAGAGTTGCTGGATGGCTTTGTTTATTTCCACTATGGTTGGCAGGTCACCAAGTGTCTCATTGGTGGGAACTTGAGGAAGGCAGTTGATGGTTTCATCATCGAAGAAGGAAGTTGCATTTAAGATTTTGCTGAAATGCTCTGCCCAGCGTTGGAGGATTTCTTTCTTATCGGTGACCAATGTTCCCCCGTCTGCACTGAGGAGGGGAACTATGCCTGGTGATGAAGGACCATAGACCGCTTTCAGTGAGTCGTAGAAGTTTTTCATATCATGTCTGTCAGCAAAGCCCTGAATTTCATCAGCTTTGCTGCTCAGCCAGGAGTCCCGCATGTGCCGAAGTTTCTGCTGCACTACTCTCTGAATGTTCTTGAAAGCATCTTTTTTTGATGTTGACTTTGGGTCATTCAAATGTGCCTTGAGGAGAAGATGTTTCTCGGCCAGCAATTGGTTGATGTCTTCGGAATTTTCATCAAACCAGTCTTTATGCTTTCGGGGGGCTGGACCCAGGATTTCCATAGCAGTGTTGTAAATTGTGTCCTTTAGGGCTCTCCATTCTGTTTCTGTATCCTGTTTAGCTTCAGCATTGGGCTTGAGGCGGTCTTCCAGCATATTTTCAAACGACTGCTGCATTTTCTTGCTGTTTAGGCGGGTGACATTTAGCTTTGTTTGCATTTTCGCCCCTTGAGGACGCCGTGGTGGCCTGATGTGGATGTTCATTTTCGAGACAATGAGACGATGGTCTGTCCAACATTCGGCACCACACATGGATTTTGTCACTCGAACGTCTTGTCTGTCACTCCTCCTGACGATGACATAGTCAATGAGGTGCCAGTGTTTCGAGCGAGGGTGCATCCACGATGTCCTATTTCTCATGGGGAGACGGAAAATTGTGTTCGTAATCACGAGATCATGTTCGGCACATGTCTGAAGGAGGCGGAGTCCATTGCTGTTACAATTTCCGACTCCATGCTTTCCAATAATGCCACTCCAAGAGGTGGTGTCCGTGCCTACTCTGGCATTGAAATCCCCAAGGAGTATAAGTTTGTCTCCTTTGGGAACAGATGTTAATACACTGTGCAGGTCCTCATAGAACTTGTTCTTGACATCATCTTCGTTGGTCATAGTTGGTGCGTAGACACTCACAATGGTTGCGTGCTTCCTTCCATTCAGCAGAGGCAACTTCATGGTCATGAGCCTGTCGATTATAGCCTTTGGAAATCCAGCTAATTTGCCGACCAGGGCCGACTTAATGGCAAATCCCACACCGGATTGGCGTCTTTCCTCGCTTTTCCTTCCACTCCAGAAAAATGTGTAGCCGGCACCAATTTCACAGATTTGGCCTTCTTCTGCAAGTCGTGTCTCGCTCAAGGCTGCAATGTCGATGTTGTACCTGCCCAGCTCTCTCCCAATCAGTGCTGTTCGTCTCTCTGGACCCGACGCGCCGTCTCTGTCAAGTAGGGTGCGTACATTCCAAGTTCCAATTGTTAAGGGAATATGGTTTACTCTTTTAGCTTTGCTTGTTTTATCTTTCTTTGTATGTCGACCGCAGTTAAGGGTACCCACCAACCGCGCCTAGCTGGTTAGGTAGTGATGAAGCAGACAATGTTTAGGGCACCTTTTCTAGCCCCTTCCTCATGCTATGGAGGTGAGCAGTGTGTTCCTATAGAGGGCTGCTCAGTCTCTCAGGGGGCTGCCGAATCCCACTGCTGCTCCGGTCAGTAGAAGACGACCATATGGCCTGAGCCGCCTGTGTGCAGGTCTGCGACTACGGCTGCCAGCGTACCCACGCCTGCCGCTTTGCCGCTCGCCCATCGCCACAGGGCTTGAAGGTGATATGTGACGTTGGATGAAGAATGACTTGCGCGATGACTTGGATTAAAGTGAGGAAGAGTTGCGCAATTCGTCGACCTCACTCTCTCGCCTGAGTCCATCTGAGTCCAGTGGCAAGACAAGTCGAGACGATTGTAGACGAATACAGGTGCAGTGGATGACCAGGGCGCTCTACGTGCCTTGCCGTGCTCATTACGTTCCACAACGCTTTGCAGGTAAACGCCGTCTTGCCCGTTGAATCAGGAATGATTTCTTCCGCGCAGTCTGCCGAATCCTGTCTTAACATGCTGGGTAGGCATACCCGAAGTTTATCTCTTGGTTTGACACCAAATCGGATACCCATGCCTGGTTTAGCCAGCCTCTCACAGCTGTTGCCCGGGGGGTGGCCGCTGTCGCATGCTGACAGCTACTAGGAGCCACAGGCACGAGCTGGGTGTCAGACTTGGACCAGAGGGGGATGGGTCCTGAAAGGACATGAGAGCCATCCTTACCAAAGGTGCTACCAATGCCTGACACCCCGTACCAGAAACAGACGAACAACGGGAACGGGAACGGGAGCATCAGAAACAGACGAGCAACGGGAACGGGAGCATCAGAAACAGACGAGCAACGGGAACGGGAACGGGAGCATCAGAAACAGACGAGCAACGGGAACGGGAAAGGGAGCAGGGGCCGAACGCGTACTCTGTGCGCTTAGAGAAATGTATTTGAATGTATAATGACTACTTATATGAATTAAATGAGACGCTCCCCGCCAGGAGCTGGGCGAAGCTGGGCCGGGTCGTCTAGTAAAATATAACTTCTAGTACCGTATGATAAAAACAGCAATTCATGGTATTAAATAAGTGACACTTTGCCGTCTTTATAGACGAAAGTATATGGATTGGAACTAGAGCTAGAATTCCATCGCACGATGCCTGGGCATGGAGTCAGGGAACATGTGTAGCCCATGCAGCATATTCCCTCTTTCGGCTTTGCCTTGTTTTCTCCAGAGGAAAGGATAACCAGTACGTCTGGAACAAGGTAGACTGCAGATTCTGGCTGCTCAGCATCAAACCCCCAAGAGCAGAAGGTGAGTAGCTGCCAGGCCCTCACATCCGGGGGATTTGACTAGAGGCGTTCAGCCATATCCCTCAGCCGAGTGCCTCAAATCAAGTGTGTGGACCTGTGCGACAGACCTGTACATCTGTCAATCTCAAGTGTCTGGACCTATGAAAGCGTGTACTACTGTCACACTCCCCGCCTGACACTGTCTTCTGTGCGGATCCCGCGACTAGCTGATTCCGCCCGCGGGAGATATTGCTCGTCTATGTTGCGAACAAATCTCCACCAAAAACTCCGCTTGACTGAATAAGTAAAGAAACGATAAAAGTAGTCAAGCGAACTTTTGCCCTTTTACTCTACGCGAGGTTTCCGTCCTCGCTGATGAGTGAATAAGTAAAGAAACGATAAAAGTAGTGGTAATTCAATTGCGCTTGCGCTTCCACCTATGCTACACCCTTCATGTGTCTTCACAAAGTCGGACTAGAGTCAAGCTCAGA
This sequence comes from Cepaea hortensis, assembly GCA_963921405.1. Lineage (NCBI taxonomy): Eukaryota > Metazoa > Mollusca > Gastropoda > Stylommatophora > Helicidae > Cepaea > Cepaea hortensis. Next base: position 89,915,057 of record OY992881.1, on the reverse strand, counting down.
AGGGTCTTCTGTCCCAGCTGAACTAGAATAACAACAATAAAAACAGCAGCTAACACTACTCTATTGAAACTGGCATCTTGTCTTCTTGACAGACGATAGTTAGTAAAATGGAGTTATAGCACACAGCCTGGGCAATTCTTCTATAACAAATGTAGTGCGGTGAATCCTGACAATAGTTCATTAGGAAGATAGAGGAAGTGATTATGAAGCGGTCTCAAACAGCTGAAAGGGTAGCAGTTGTGAAATTTCATCACCACAGTTTGTGATTTAGATAACACATATGGGCTGTGTAGCATGCACTTGATTAGCACGAACATAGTCTGTAATATGACCTGAATTCACATACAAGTCAAAAATACGCTGTCCCTTTCTTACAACATTTATGCAGACTATACCGCAATTTTCACAAAGGTTCTTATTCTTCACATAAGTAATGCTGTGTAGCTATGGTGATTATGTCTGTCCATAACCTTCTGTCTCTTGAGCTGCGAATCATTTCTGATATCGACGTTCCTCCATGCCATGATGCTAAACTGTGCAGTATCTTCTCTCTTGGTCTCCTCATTCCCCCACCCCACCCCAATGTTGCCGTTGTGACGATGATATACTTTAGCTTTCCCCGTCTCATGACATGCCCAAAGAATGAGGACTGTATTCTTCTGATGCCAGTAACCACTTCTCTTTGGGAGTTAACTTCTATCATGGTCTTTCTATCCGCCCACGGCGTTCTCATCACTTTCCAATAAAACCACATCTCCGCAGCTTTCAAACATGTGTGCTAATTGTCCATGATTCGCTTCTGTATATCTGGATTGACTGAATATAGCTCTTAAGAACCCGTTTCCTGACCACCATTGTCAAAAATAAATTGTAGAGAATATTATTCATCTCATGAAATGCTGCGTTTGCTTGGACGATTCTACATTTAACTATCTGAATGCATCTTCCATCTGCTGTTATTAAATTACCCAGATATTTAAAACCATTGACTTGTTTCAGACTGATTCAGATAGGTAATTAGAAATTAACAAAACCGATCAGAGTCGATTTTCGCTAAATCCGCCATATTGCCTCAGCGACCTGTATCTACGCGCTTCACGCAAAGATCCTGACATGCGAGATGAAATGCCTGAAAAAGGCTGCTGAACTTTCCAGAACCGACAGAATAGGACACGTCAGCAGAATGATAGACATAACACCTTGTTACGACAGGCATAACACCTTGCTTCGATTTAACTGAGAGACAATACATACAATTGTATGGACATCTTATGAACAAGACAATTGATGAAGTGTTGATATCAGCATGTAACAATACAAAAGCACTTTCTTTCTTACATTCAATGATAGTGATTTGTTGCATAGGATACTTTTCATGTTCTGAATCGCAGTTTTTGCTTGAACTATTCTGCTCTTAATCTCTGTCGTGCATCTTTCACCTGAGGTTATAAATGTCCCTAGGTATTAAACGTTTAAAATTTAGTTAAGCATTTACCTTTCTTTTTAAAGGAAAAAGCCCAACAGATGGGGCTGGTTATCAACCAAGATAAGACAGAATATATGGTAATTTCAAAAGACGGAATGGCTAAAAACTCTGGCCACATACAAATAGATAATATGACCATTAAAAGAACGGAAACATACAAATACCTGGGTACAATCTTCAACTGCTCCAACATCATAAGGGAAGAAATACAAACTAGAATCAACTCTGGAAATAAGATATACTATGCACTACAACATCTACTAAAATCAAAGGCGCTATCTCGTAACACCAAAATCACAATATACAAAACACTGATCAGACCAGTTGTGCTGTATGGCTCTGAAACCTGGAGTACAACGAAAGGAGACGAAGCCTTGTTACAAACCTTTGAGAACAAAGTTTTAAGACGCATCTTTGGACCCATTAGGGATACACAAAAAAAAAGGTGGAGAGATAATACATGTACAGACCTACAAGCACTTGGAATCAACGACTGGCAAGAGAAGGTCCACCAGAGAGACGAATGGAGACAGATTGTATTTGCAGCAAAGAACCTCAATGGCTCGGAACGCTGAAGAAGAAGTAGAAGAAGAAGAAGATTTCCCTTTCTATTGTTTTTATTTTCTGTTGTTCGCACATTTTTGTGTCGTCTTTTTCTTTAACATAACTTTGTATCAGGTTTTGTTTTGTCGTTAGCCAGCTTCGAATTCAAGCGTAGTCTATACACGTTCTACTACTTCAAGGGCACTGGACCGATCTTTGCGTGTAGATTAGTTGTCCCTATTATCAGTGTCCCCCGCCAACTTCTGATGTATTTGTAATTTACGTTCCAAAGTTAAAGACTGGGAGTCAACGTTTCAGTCCAACAGACCGGTGTAGGGACTGAACCCGCTACCTCGACATCAGCACACAGAAAGTGTAAGAGCAAACGCTCTTATCCATTCCGCCATGCTGACCGCTATCTATTTTCTTGATAGGCCTATTCAAGGAAAGTCCTGTTTTCACGCTCTGTTACTACAATGTCCGTCAGTTGTAGATCTTTTATATTTCCTGTTATGAATACTGGGTCATCAGTATAGCATAGACTGTTTATTCTATAACGTCCAACCCGTATTCCTAGCGTCTCTTACGGACGAAATGTCAGAGGAAGACGAAACGCTTATGCATACACAACATCAAGTGTACTCCACATATAGATATGATGTAAACAAAGCAACATATATATAGTCTTGCAACCAAAGAGTATAGTGCATTCACAAATTGTTGCTTCCATATAAAAATCCACAAGTCAGTAACCAACTGAAGAAAAAAAAAGAAGATGAAATTTAGCGTATAATCTTATCATTATGTACACCTCGCCCCCCCCCCCCCCCAAAAAAAAAAAAAAAAAAGTGTATCGATTATTGGGGTCGTCGCTGGAGCAAAAGAGATTCTGCTTTGTGCGACGCTTTCGGCAGGCTGCCTGCAGAAAAAAGACCCAGCCATATAGGATAAACAACGATGCATTGAAGTAGGTCTTCTTGCCTTTTGACCTTTTCTTTAGTGGCCTTTATACGACATCACGTGATGTATAGCTACTATTCTTTGCTTCCCCAATAGGGGTCTAGTAACCCTCGGGCAGGCAAGTGTAAAGCAAAGTCAATTACTGCTAAATAAAAGTAATGTACATTGTGCCAGAATTTCCAAATATTGAAACGAGTTTCTGAAGGACAGGGGAGATAATCAAATATATAAACTGTGCAAATAAAAGAAGTTGCCGAACTTTAAAACAAAAAACGTATTTGTGACTTAACAAAAGGATGAGAAATGGCATTCATGTCTGCAATGCATACAAGATGACAGGTGCTATAATAGTAGAAATGAAAGCGTTGGGTGTACATGAATAAATATATACATGTAAACTTACATGTAGTTTTATGATCATTATGTGCCATGCTAATAAGCGTGGGCAGCCATGGTTGGCCATCTCATACGATCGCCAGTCTGAGATCAGGTCAGTGTTCTGGTCTTGATTATGCCGTGTGGTCAAGCCAACAAGGTATGTTTCTATGTGTTTTTGCCTTGCTCTCTGTCCATCAGTCCTGCTTGCCGTCACTACGATTTTAGTTTGTTCCTCCTCATAAAATGCCCCCCAAAATCTTCGCAAAATGTATCATGACGATATGTAGGTCCGTTGCGCGCGCGCGCACACACACACACACACACACACACACACACACACACACAACACACACACAAACACACACACACAACACACACACACATATATATATATATATATATATATATATATATATATATATATACACATATATACACACACATATATACATATGTAGTTGGTTTCTGTCTGTGTGTGGTATGTTCGAGTATTTCAGCCAATGTATCATTCATATTTATTTCATCAATGGCAAGCTACTGAACGCACAATTTACCTAGTCAATCACAAACAGAGTAAACATGCTGGGGCTGATTGCGACTGAATCTAAGAGACATGCAAGTAACCCCCCCCCCCCCCCCACTTCATGTGATATATGACTGCAGTAGACACCCGACGAGATGCGGCGAAGTATGCCAGGCTCTAAATTGTGCAGCCAATTATTTGTGGCTTCTGTGTTTCCAATAACCCTCCTTCCTGTTAACACTAAAGCATCAGCAATTAGAAGAACAGTGGAAAATACCAAGAATGACGGTACTCACTATATACATAGTAAGAAATGAAAACAGTTAAGATATATTATTAGCATGTAACCTACATCTTTGCGTTATTTGATTTCACCCTCGCGTGAGAAGTTATTGCCTATATAAGGGATTTCGATAAAGTAAGCATGTCAACATGATGGAGACACTTGCAGATCTACAAATTGATGAGAAAGACCTTAGACTTGTAAAACACATATATTAGAAACAAAATGCTGCCATAAAGATTGATAATGAAGTAGGTCAATATCAGCCTATTAAGAGAGGTGTGAGATAGGGATGTGTAATGTCTCCAGATCTTTTTTCCCTGTATCATCATCATCATCATCATCATCATCATCTTCCACTTCTGCCGTCAAGCGTCGTGGGGAGGAATAATTTGCGTTCCAGCGCCCGGTGGACGGCACTGGATAGTGTCATTCCGTGAGGTTGTACAATGTCTCTGATGTCGTCAATCCATTTTCTTCTTGGACGTCCTCGTGGTCTCGTCGCAGATGATCTTTGATGTAAGGCCAGTGATGGTAGTTGTTGATGTTGCATTCTAATGACATGGCCAAACCACTTGATCTTCTGTCTGTCAATAAATGTGGCACAAGGTGTTGATCCCACAGTCTGTCTGATAGTAGCATTTCTTACTCGGTCTCGGATTGTTAAGTTGGCAGCTCTCCTCAGGCATCTCATTTCGCAGGTGTTGATTTTTTATATTTTCCCTGTATAGAGAAAATATTTTCAGAAATGTATCAGATTTGAAAGGAATCATCATTGGGGTACGTTGCATCAATAATATTAAATATGCAGATGATACTGTATTTATTGCAGACGATGAGCTGGATCTGCAACATTTAGTATGTGTATTTATTGCACACAGTGAACAATTAGAATTAACATTACATTGTAAGAAGACGCAGATTATAGTCATTACTAAGAAGAATGAAATATAACAATGTAATATATAAGCAAATGGAGATATTCTTAAACAAGTGATTCGTTCCAATTATATCGGAACAGTCATCACATCTGATGGAAGATGCCTTGAAAAGATTAGAACAAGAATCGCCATGGCGAAGGTATCCTTTTGCAAGATGGAAAACATACTGACTAATAAAATGATGTCATTTGCAACGACCAAAATACTGTTGAGGGGCTAAATAGGGCCTTTACATTTGTGTGGATGTGAAGCGTGGAAGCCTGATTAGAGAAATTAGACGTAGAGGGTCCCAATTCTTTGGGACACGTTATGAGAAGACATACTTTGGAGAACTTGGTAACAATTGGCAAGACTGAGGGGAAGGCAGACAAGTAAATATCTAGATGGCTTGGCCACGTGGTATGGTCGATATAAGAACACTTAGCTGATCCACGACTCTGGTGATCGCGTGATATGGCGAAATATGGCCGCCCACGCTTATCGGCATGGATGATGATGTTGTGCAAGTCCTGAAAAAAAGTGGAAAAAGTGAGAGATACTAAACACAGACAATGTACATACCTTACAACGGTCTCCACAACGTCAAACGTAGATCACGAGGGGGGGGGGGGGCAGAAGGGGAGGTAATTAAAAACAAATACAAACATATAATAAAAAATAATAAAGCACAAAAAAAAAATAATAAAAATAAGTATGCTATGACACAGCGAAGATCGTTTCGATTATACTAATCTTTCTCGGGAAAAACAGAAACAGATGTAAACACAAACATGACATTAGAAAATGTAATAACATTACAACGCAAATCCTTCATTGTTAGGAAGACCGCGCATAAATTCAGCTTTCAAGGGTTCCAACTAAGAAAATATGGAGCCGAAGTTGTGCAGACAGTTAGATTTGGATATATAGAGGGAAGTCGGCAGAGTTATACACTGGCACCTACAACAGTATTGATTCCCGCTGGATGGAGCATCCCAAAGAGGTGATTGACTGGCTTTCAATTTTAAGCCTAATTAAGTTATTAGGGAAGCATGGCTTGAACGCTGTGGCGCATACATCGTTGACTCACTTTTTCGCGGGAATCACACGTACCGAACTCTGTTTAAGTCCTATTGTTATATCATGCTGCAGCCGTGACCTCTCTTATCTATACAATCTAAATAAATAGTAGTCCAATAACCAGTACTGTAATATTCGGGAATTTGCCTTCGGCTGCGATCGAGAACGTCAACAGACACCGAAACTGTTAGCGGTTTATTCTATTTTTAGGCATGACCTGGGCGGGAAACCACCGTACAGCCGTTTGCTGCGCAGAGTTACGTACCGCGTGAAAATAGACATACCAGAAATATGTAATTGCCTTTTCTTCTTTTTCCTCTCTTTCTTTTCCTTCTTCTCAGAACAGTAGGATATCATGTTTTTTTCAAAACGTCCTATTTCTGCATACTGGTATGTGCGTTGCTTTAACGAAGTTGTGTCCTGTCCCGGGTGTACTTCTATCTAGCAGGCTATGGTCTTGTAGAAAGCGAACTATCGATTTTATTCTGAGACAGAACCACAGTGAGGTAGGCGAAATTCGCATGATTTTGCTAAAAGATGGAGGACTTTTGTGTTTGCATTCTGGCAGCGGCATTATGCACAGTGTAAATTGCGGGCTGTTGGCTTGCCGAGACTCCTGTCTATTTCACTTTTCGCATTGGGCAGTGAGGGGCATTTTGTGTAACAATATTCAATGGCACAGGAATGTCAGCCTAATGGGGACGACCCGTTACCGTGAAGCTGGAACCAAGACTAACTAACTAACTTGCTAAATAATTACATTTTCAAAACAGTACCTAACGAGGGTAAAGTGTCACGTAGGTAAACCCACTAGTGATGTAAACGTTTCACTAGCTAGAGTTGTAAGGCTATTTTTGTGATCGTCGTAATAGTCAGCTGTTTGTATGTCTGATCGTGTGTCTGTCTCGCTGTCAGTACATAAACGGTATGTCCGTCCGTCAGCTATGTATCTGTCCCGCAATGAATATCTGCCCTTTGACCTACAGAGTATCGTTATTCAACTTGTCTGTCTTTGATATTATGAAAATCCGTTCAGACACTAAAACTGATAGAGATACCAAAAACATATACCGGTATTTAGATGCCGTATACACTGGATATACCCAGAAGTTACGCAATCAGTTAGCTGGTCAACATTACGTGTTCTTTAAAAGAAACGTAATTATTGTACAAAATATTGTGGTTTCGGGAAAACCTGCACATAAATTAGCATGTTGTTCGACAGGAGCCACGTCATAGCAAGGGTATAAAACCAGCCCGCCGGACTACTTTCTTCTAGTTGATATTTGTGCGTGCTGAGGGTAAGTTGAGCTGTAATATCTTTACCAGTATCGTTTAGTTTCTGACTATATATTTATATATATATATAATGATATACATAATACAGTATGTGCAGTCTTTTCTGTTTTAAATAATTACTGTTTGTATTACAACTTTTAGATAAATAACAGTGATGTCTCCTATGTAATAGTTATGTTCTTATTGGTAGTTAGTTAAGGACTATTTTGTGTCATCAGTGTCCGACGTCTTCATAATAATTCTGTCCGTAAATCATGTTCCTTCTTCTTCTTCTTCTTCTTCTTCTTCTTCTTCTTCTTCTTCTTCTTCTTCTTCTTCTTCTTCTTCTTCTTCTTCTTCTTCTTCTTCTTCTTCTTCTTCTTCTTCTTCACCTCCTCGTCTATCCCATTAACCCTTTTATTTTTATGGCGCACTCTCTACATAATGAATATTGTTAGCAAGGTGATTTCTTTTACTCTCGACTCGATCAATTCGCCTGCCTTGTGCTGATGTCAATATTTAGCTAATTAACATAGAGCTTGAAGGTGGTCCAGTAGGCATGGGTTCGAGGCGCATCAGGGCAGGGTGAATTTTTAGAATTGACCTGGGCTGCTAGACCTACCCTGTCAAACACTGTGCCCAGGACAGATGTTGGGAAGTAAAGGCAGACGGAGCATGATACGGACCAAATGACTCACCCAATGCCGATTGGTCTAAAGATATGGCGCCAGCACCATATGCCAAACTGACCTTAAGGGCAGGTGAAAGGGTCCCTTAAATGAAGGTTAGTCTTGGCCAGCTATGCGAACTAAATACACCAACAACATAATGTTAAGTATTATCTGCCTATCAAATGCGTTGAAAAACAATCATGCGCTTTAGAAGTACGCATATTTTCAGGGACGTAATATAAAACTGTCAGCAGGTAATAAGTGCATATCTACCTACCAACCTACCTACCTACCTACATACCTACCTAACTACCTACCTACCTATCCACCCACTCGCCCACCTACCTATCGACATACGCATCCACACACGCATGCACACACTCACGCGTGCGTGTGTGTGTGCGTGCGTGCGTTCTTTGTAAAGGATCAATTGCATTGCACACGGACACACCCATAAGTGATCCATTCTACTCTTATAGATAGCAAACAAGAGTACTTTGCTTAAAGGAAGTTTTTCTTTCCTTTTGTGTGTGAGGAAACATCTGTACTTCATATCACTTAATACAGTTATGACTCCTCCTACTTACACAATTGATATCATCTCTTACCTGATACAGTATGATTCCTCCCATTGAAACCATCTATGTTTTCTGTAATGTAATACAGCTATGACTCCTCCCAATTGAGCTATCTATGTCTCCTCCAATGTAATACAAACATGTCTCCGCCCACTTGAAACCATGCATGTCTCCTTACACATATTACAAGCACGTTTGCTCCCATCTAAAAACCTCTATGTCACATGTGTCAAACTCAAGGCCCGCGGACCACATCCGGCCCGCCGTACAATCATACCAGTCCCAAGAGGTCTCAACCGACGTACACATATATGAAACAAAAGAACAAGCAGCGGCCGCAGCAGGATATAACAATATGAATTGCAAACAATTAATATATTTAGCTCCTGCGAAACGAACAGACATACTACAGACAGACACGATGCACATACCTTACAAAAAACTCCATACACAGCTGAAAACAAAGTGTGACTTATCAAAAATGAGAAACAATCATTAAATATATAATACTGAAGTATTAAAATAAATAAGTATTATAGGACAACAAAACACTGCCATAAATATATAATACTGAAGTATTAAAATTAAAATAAAACAATATGTATTATAAGACAAACAAAACACTGCCGACGTTTCGGTTCTAGAACCTTTGTCAAGGACAGAACAACACAAACAGATAAAAAGCGAAATAAAGCACACACAATAAAATAAACTTGAACACAGCTTCTTGTTGATAAGAGGGAAATAGAAATGTGGTTTACACCAGTGCAGAACGGTGCTCTTGGGCTACAAAAGTTTGTGCTGCCAAATGTTGTGTAAACAGTCCGATATGAATGAAATGCAGGGAAGATAATATAGTTATACTGTGGCATCAACAACGGTATTGATTCCTGCTGGGTGAATGCAGCCCAGAGAGTTTATTAATTGGCTTTCGATTTTAAGTCTAATGGAGTTGTTAGAGAAGCAAGGTTTCAATGCAGTGACCCATACATCGTCGACCCCATTGTGGTTAGACGAATTAAAGTGGTTGGGGACAGGTTTGTCAGCGCCTTGATTAATGTCTCTAAGGTGTCCCTAAAGCGGTCGGCAAGGCGTCTGCCAATTTGACCAATATATTTCATGTCACATCTTTTGCAGATGATAACATATATAAGATTTCGGGATGTGCAAGTGAACGAATCTTTCAAGGAGAATTTGTCTCGGGGGAATGTAATTGCCGGTGTCTGAAAAACGTGTGGGCATGTCAGGCAATTCTTACGGTGGCATGTAAATGTGCCCACAGATGAAGTATCTGTGGGGAGTCGACTATGAACAAGGTGGTCCTTGAGACTCGTGTTCCGGCGGAAAATTACCCTAGGGCCGCTAGGGAACATCGCACGAATGGTTGGGTCAGATACCAGGATCCACCAGTATCGGAGATATATAATATGCTTGATGGCATGGGCATGTGGATGAAAGGTGGGGATAAGTTTAGGTTTATTGTTAGGAGGTCGCGTTTTCTTGACAAGGGACATTTCACGCGAAACCTGTGTTATACGACAGAAAGCTGTGGAAAGAATGTGCTCTGGGTAGGCCCGTCTGCGGAAAAAGTCCATCATTTCATGGGCTTTCTCTAGGAAGTCATTATCATCCTGACAGATACGACGAAGACGGAGTAGCTGGGAATATGGGATATTCAAATATATTCGGCCGAAGAGAGAATTTTAGGCAAAAATATGTTTTATGGTCTCGATATAAAGTGCAAATCAAATTCCCCAATTAGCAGCCTTCCGAATGATAGGCTACATGAGAGCGTTCTCGCTTCGATCAGAATAAGCGAAAATAAAAGTTGTGTAGTGAGTTTAGTGTTTGTCGTCATAGTTACCTAGCAAAGTTCAGGTGCTCGTTTTGTATTGGCGCATCAAAAATAAAAGTAGTGTAATGCCCGAATATTACATCAACTTTACCCGCTACGGCTAACCTGATATCAATCAAGCGTATGTCGGTAGATGCACACTATTTTAAAATCAAAGCTAGCCTTCAAAATGGCCAAGAGAAAAGTTGATTCTAAAAACAGAGCCTTTCAAAGCCGCTGGGAGGCTCAATATATGAAACGTAATTTCTAGCTGATTCGTAATCCATTAGCCATAAATGTGGAAACTACACCTGTAAATGTGCAGATGGAGTTGATATAGCTGCAGTGTAATGGGACATTAAAGGCAAAGTAAGACAATGTGGGGCCTGCACAGTTCACTCGTTTCATTCCTGTAGAGATGCCCCGGCTTCGTCTACATGGGGCTCGAACCTTGAGCATGTTTGGAAGCACATATCTGTGTGAGCAGCTGTTTTCTGTGATGAAGATTAACAAAACATCACACAGGAGTCATCTCAATGATGAACACTTGCAGTCCATCATAAGAATCTCATTGACACAAAACATTATTCCCAACATAAACGAACTTGTAGCCAAGAAAAGATGCCAAATATCCTGCTCTGACAAACTGACATAAGAGTGAAAATGTGTATACCAATGATGTTTTATTACTAAAACTTTTTTTCTGTTTTAATTTATAATAATGTTTAAAAAAGCTTTAATTTTCGGCTTATTGAATGTTTGTTCTGTCCGGCCCGCAAACTTACGTGTGATTTGAGTTTTGGCCCGCTGAGCGATTGAGTTTGACACCCCTGCTCTATGTCTACTATCATATTATACAAGCAGGCCTCCCCCTATGTGACGCATCTATGTCTCCTCCCCTATAATACAAGCATGTCTCCTCCCTATAATACAAGCATGTCTCTTCCCCTATAATACAAGCATGTCTCCTCCCTATAATACAAGCATGTCTCCTCCCTATAATACAAGCATGTCTCCTCCCCTATAATACAAGCATGTCTCCTCCCACATAATACAAGCATGTCTCTCTCCACATAATACAAGCATGTCTCTTCCCCTATAATACAAGCATGTCTCTTCCCCTATAATACAAGCATGTCTCTTCCCCTATAATACAAGCATGTCTCCTCCCTATAATACAAGCATGTCTCCTCCCCTATAATACAAGCATGTCTCTTCCCTATAATACAAGCATGTCTCTTCCCCTATAATACAAGCATGTCTCCTCCCCTATAATACAAGCATGTCTCTTCCCTATAATACAAGCATGTCTCTTCCCTATAATACAAGCATGTCTCCTCCCCTATAATACAAGCATGTCTCCTCCCCTATAATACAAGCATGTCTCCTCCCACATAATACAAGCATGTCTCTCTCCACATAATACAAGCATGTCTCTTCCCCTATAATACAAGCATGTCTCTTCCCCTATAATACAAGCATGTCTCCTCCCCTATAATATAAGAATGTCTCCTCTCCTATAATACAAGCATGTCTCCTCCCTATAATACAAGCATGTCTCTTCCCCTATAATACAAGCATGTCTCTTCCCCTATAATACAAGCATGTCTCTTCCCCTATAATACAAGCATGTCTCCTCCCTATAATACAAGCATGTCTCCTCCCCTATAATACAAGCATGTCTCCTCCCACATAATACAAGCATGTCTCTCTCCACATAATACAAGCATGTCTCCTCCCCTATAATATAAGCATGTCTCCTCCCCTATAATACAAGCATGTCTCTTCCCCTATAATACAAGCATGTCTCCTCCCTATAATACAAGCATGTCTCTTCCCCTATAATACAAGCATGTCTCCTCCCCTATAATATAAGAATGTCTCCTCCCCTATAATACAAGCATGTCTCCTCCCCTATAATACAAGCATGTCTCCTCCCCTATAATACAAGCATGTCTCCTCCCCTATAATACAAGCATGTCTCCTCCCCTATAATACAAGCATGTCTCCTCCCCTATAATACAAGCATGTCTCCTCTCCTATAATATAAGAATGTCTCCTCTCCTATAATACAAGCATGTCTCCTCTCCTATAATACAAGCATGTCTCCTCCCCTATAATATAAGAATGTCTCCTCTCCTATAATACAAGCATGTCTCCTCTCCTATAATACAAGCATGTCTCTCTCCCCTATAATACAAGCATGTCTCTCTCCCCTATAATACAAGCATGTCTCTTCCCCTATAATACAAGCATGTCTCCTCCCCTATAATATAAGAATGTCTCCTCTCCTATAATACAAGCATGTCTCCTCCCTATAATACAAGCATGTCTCTTCCCCTATAATACAAGCATGTCTCCTCCCCTATAATACAAGAATGTCTCCTCCCCTATAATATAAGAATGTCTCCTCTCCTATAATACAAGCATATCTCCTCTCCTATAATACAAGCATGTCTCCTCCCCTATAATACAAGCATGTCTCCTCCCCTATAATATAAGAATGTCTCCTCTCCTATAATACATGCATGTCTCCTCTCCTATAATACAAGCATGTCTCCTCCCCTATAATACAAGCATGTCTCCTCCCCTATAATATAAGAATGTCTCCTCTCCTATAATACAAGCATATCTCCTCTCCTATAATACAAGCATATCTCCTCTCCTATAATACAAGCATGTCTCTTCCCCTATAATACAAGCATGTCTCCTCCCCTATAATATAAGCATGTCTCTTCCCCTATAATACAAGCATGTCTCCTCCCCTATAATACAAGCATGTCTCTTCCCCTATAATACAAGCATGTCTCCTCCCCTATAATACAAGCATGTCTCCTCCCCTATAATACAAGCATGTCTCCTCCCCTATAATATAAGCATGTCTCCTCCCTATAATACAAGCATGTCTCTTCTCCTATAATACAAGCATGTCTCTTCCCCTATAATACAAGCATGTCTCCTCCCCTATAATACAAGCATGTCTCCTCCCCTATAATACAAGCATGTCTCTTCCCCTATAATACAAGCATGTCTCCTCCCCTATAATATAAGAATGTCTCTCTCCCCTATAATACAAGCATGTCTCTTCCCCTATAATACAAGAATGTCTCCTCCCCTATAATATAAGCATGTCTCCTCCCCTATAATATAAGCATGTCTCCTCTCCTATAATACAAGAATGTCTCCTCCCCTATAATATAAGAATGTCTCCTCCCCTATAATATAAGCATGTCTCCTCCCCTATAATATAAGAATGTCTCCTCCCCTATAATATAAGCATGTCTCCTCCCCTATAATATAAGCATGTCTCCTCTCCTATAATACAAGAATGTCTCCTCCCCTATAATATAAGAATGTCTCCTCCCCTATAATATAAGAATGTCTCCTCCCCTATAATACAAGAATGTCTCCTCCCCTATAATATAAGAATGTCTCCTCCCCTATAATATAAGCATGTCTCCTCCCCTATAATATAAGCATGTCTCCTCTCCTATAATACAAGAATGTCTCCTCCCCTATAATACAAGAATGTCTCCTCCCCTATAATATAAGCATGTCTCCTCCCCTATAATATAAGCATGTCTCCTCTCCTATAATATAAGCATGTCTCCTCTCCTATAATATAAGCATGTCTCCTCCCCTATAATATAAGCATGTCTCCTCTCCTATAATATAAGCATGTCTCCTCCCCTATAATATAAGCATGTCTCCTCCCCTATAATATAAGCATGTCTCCTCTCCTATAATATAAGCATGTCTCCTCCCCTATAATATAAGCATGTCTCCTCTCCTATAATATAAGCATGTCTCCTCTCCTATAATATAAGCATGTCTCCTCTCCTATAATATAAGAATGTCTCCTCCCCTATAATATAAGCATGTCTCCTCTCCTATAATACAAGCATGTCTCCTCCCCTATAATATAAGAATGTCTCCTCTCCTATAATATAAGCATGTCTCCTCCCCTATAATATAAGCATGTCTCCTCCCCTATAATATAAGCATGTCTCCTCTCCTATAATATAAGCATGTCTCCTCCCCTATAATATAAGCATGTCTCCTCTCCTATAATATAAGCATGTCTCCTCTCCTATAATATAAGCATGTCTCCTCTCCTATAATATAAGAATGTCTCCTCCCCTATAATATAAGCATGTCTCCTCTCCTATAATACAAGCATGTCTCCTCCCCTATAATATAAGAATGTCTCCTCTCCTATAATATAAGCATGTCTCCTCTCCTATAATATAAGCATGTCTCCTCCCCTATAATATAAGCATGTCTCCTCCCCTATAATATAAGCATGTCTCCTCTCCTATAATACAAGCATGTCTCCTCCCCTATAATATAAGAATGTCTCCTCTCCTATAATATAAGAATGTCTCCTCCCCTATAATATAAGCATGTCTCCTCCCCTATAATATAAGAATGTCTCCTCTCCTATAATACAAGCATGTCTCCTCCCCTATAATATAAGAATGTCTCCTCTCCTATAATATAAGCATGTCTCCTCCCCTATAATATAAGCATGTCTCCTCTCCTATAATATAAGCATGTCTCCTCCCCTATAATATAAGAATGTCTCCTCCCCTATAATATAAGCATGTCTCCTCTCCTATAATATAAGCATGTCTCCTCTCCTATAATATAAGAATGTCTCCTCCCCTATAATATAAGCATGTCTCCTCTCCTATAATACAAGCATGTCTCCTCCCCTATAATATAAGAATGTCTCCTCCCCTATAATACAAGCATGTCTCCTCCCCTATAATACAAGCATGTCTCCTCCCCTATAATACAAGCATGTCTCCTCCCCTATAATACAAGCATGTCTCCTCCCCTATAATACAAGCATGTCTCTTCCCCTATAATACAAGCATGTCTCCTCCCCTATAATATAAGAATGTCTCTCTCCCCTATAATACAAGCATGTCTCCTCCCCTATAATACAAGCATGTCTCCTCCCCTATAATACAAGCATGTCTCCTCCCCTATAATATAAGAATGTCTCCTCCCCTATAATACAAGCATGTCTCCTCCCCTATAATACAAGCATGTCTCCTCCCCTATAATATAAGAATGTCTCCTCCCCTATAATACAAGCATGTCTCCTCCCCTATAATACAAGCATGTCTCCTCCCCTATAATACAAGCATGTCTCCTCCCCTATAATATAAGAATGTCTCTCTCCCCTATAATACAAGCATGTCTCCTCCCCTATAATACAAGCATGTCTCCTCCCCTATAATACAAGCATGTCTCCTCCCCTATAATACAAGCATGTCTCCTCCCCTATAATATAAGAATGTCTCCTCCCCTATAATACAAGCATGTCTCTCTCCTATAATACAAGCATGTCTCCTCCCCTATAATATAAGCATGTCTCCTCCCCTATAATACAAGCATGTCTCCTCCCCTATAATATAAGCATGTCTCCTCCCCTATAATACAAGAATGTCTCTTCTCCTATAATATAAGCATGTCTCCTCCCCTATAATACAAGCATGTCTCCTCCCCTATAATACAAGCATGTCTCCTCCCCTATAATACAAGCATGTCTCCTCCCCTATAATATAAGCATGTCTCCTCCCCTATAATACAAGAATGTCTCTTCTCCTATAATATAAGCATGTCTCCTCCCCTATAATATAAGCATGTCTCCTCCCCTATAATACAAGCATGTCTCCTCCCCTATAATATAAGCATGTCTCCTCCCCTATAATACAAGAATGTCTCTCTCCCCTATAATACAAGCATGTCTCCTCCCCTATAATACAAGCATGTCTCCTCCCCTATAATACAAGCATGTCTCTCTCCTATAATATAAGCATGTCTCCTCCCCTATAATACAAGCATGTCTCCTCCCCTATAATACAAGCATGTCTCTCTCCTATAATATAAGCATGTCTCCTCCCCTATAATACAAGCATGTCTCTCTCCCCTATAATATAAGCATGTCTCCTCTCCTATAATACAAGCATGTCTCTTCTCCTATAATATAAGCATGTCTCCTCCCCTATAATACAAGCATGTCTCTCTCCCCTATAATACAAGCATGTCTCTTCCCCTATAATACAAGCATGTCTCCTCCCCAATAATATAAGCATGTCTCCTCCCCTATAATACAAGCATGTCTCTTCTCCTATAATACAAGCATGTCTCCTCCCCTATAATACAAGCATGTCTCCTCCCCTATAATATAAGCATGTCTCCTCCCCTATAATACAAGCATGTCTCCTCCCCTATAATATAAGCATGTCTCCTCCCCTATAATACAAGCATGTCTCCTCCCCTATAATACAAGCATGTCTCCTCCCCTATAATACAAGCATGT
Source organism: Cepaea hortensis (assembly GCA_963921405.1). Classification (NCBI taxonomy): domain Eukaryota; kingdom Metazoa; phylum Mollusca; class Gastropoda; order Stylommatophora; family Helicidae; genus Cepaea; species Cepaea hortensis. The sequence continues at coordinate 89,898,189 of OY992881.1, read as the reverse complement.
CTCCTCCCCTATAATATAAGCATGTCTCCTCCCCTATAATACAAGCATGTCTCCTCCCCTATAATATAAGCATGTCTCCTCCCCTATAATACAAGCATGTCTCCTCCCCTATAATATAAGCATGTCTCCTCCCCTATAATACAAGCATGTCTCTTCTCCTATAATATAAGCATGTCTCCTCCCCTATAATACAAGCATGTCTCTCTCCCCTATAATACAAGCATGTCTCCTCCCCTATAATATAAGAATGTCTCCTCCCCTATAATACAAGAATGTCTCCTCCCCTATAATACAAGCATGTCTCCTCCCCTATAATATAAGCATGTCTCCTCCCCTATAATACAAGCATGTCTCTCTCCCCTATAATACAAGCATGTCTCTTCCCCTATAATACAAGCATGTCTCCTCCCCTATAATATAAGCATGTCTCCTCCCCTATAATACAAGCATGTCTCTTCTCCTATAATACAAGCATGTCTCCTCCCCTATAATACAAGCATGTCTCCTCCCCTATAATATAAGAATGTCTCCTCCCCTATAATATAAGCATGTCTCCTCCCCTATAATACAAGCATGTCTCCTCCCCTATAATACAAGCATGTCTCCTCCCCTATAATACAAGCATGTCTCCTCCCCTATAATATAAGAATGTCTCCTCTCCTATAATATAAGAATGTCTCCTCCCCTATAATATAAGAATGTCTCCTCCCCTATAATATAAGAATGTCTCCTCCCCTATAATATAAGAATGTCTCCTCCCCTATAATATAAGAATGTCTCCTCCCCTATAATATAAGAATGTCTCCTCCCCTATAATATAAGAATGTCTCCTCCCCTATAATATAAGAATGTCTCCTCTCCTATAATATAAGAATGTCTCCTCTCCTATAATATAAGAATGTCTCCTCCCCTATAATATAAGAATGTCTCCTCTCCTATAATATAAGAATGTCTCCTCTCCTATAATATAAGAATGTCTCCTCCCCTATAATATAAGAATGTCTCCTCTCCTATAATATAAGAATGTCTCCTCTCCTATAATATAAGAATGTCTCCTCTCCTATAATATAAGAATGTCTCCTCCCCTATAATATAAGAATGTCTCCTCTCCTATAATATAAGAATGTCTCCTCCCCTATAATATAAGAATGTCTCCTCCCCTATAATATAAGAATGTCTCCTCCCCTATAATATAAGAATGTCTCCTCTCCTATAATACAAGCATGTCTCCTCCCTTATAATACAAGCATGTCTCCTCCCCTATAATATAAGAATGTCTCCTCCCCTATAATATAAGAATGTCTCCTCTCCTATAATACAAGCATGTCTCCTCCCCTATAATACAAGCATGTCTCCTCCCCTATAATATAAGAATGTCTCCTCCCCTATAATATAAGAATGTCTCCTCCCCTATAATACAAGCATGTCTCCTCCCCTATAATACAAGCATGTCTCCTCCCCTATAATACAAGCATGTCTCCTCCCCTATAATACAAGCATGTCTCCTCCCCTATAATACAAGCATGTCTCTTCCCCTATAATACAAGCATGTCTCCTCCCCTATAATACAAGCATGTCTCCTCCCCTATAATACAAGCATGTCTCCTCCCCTATAATACAAGCATGTCTCTTCCCCTATAATACAAGCATGTCTCCTCCCCTATAATACAAGCATGTCTCCTCCCCTATAATACAAGCATGTCTCCTCCCCTATAATATAAGAATGTCTCCTCCCCTATAATATAAGAATGTCTCCTCCCCTATAATACAAGCATGTCTCCTCCCCTATAATACAAGCATGTCTCCTCCCCTATAATACAAGCATGTCTCCTCCCCTATAATACAAGCATGTCTCCTCCCCTATAATACAAGCATGTCTCCTCCCCTATAATACAAGCATGTCTCTTCCCCTATAATACAAGCATGTCTCCTCCCCTATAATATAAGAATGTCTCTCTCCCCTATAATACAAGCATGTCTCCTCCCCTATAATACAAGCATGTCTCCTCCCCTATAATACAAGCATGTCTCCTCCCCTATAATATAAGAATGTCTCTCTCCCCTATAATACAAGCATGTCTCCTCCCCTATAATACAAGCATGTCTCTTCCCCTATAATACAAGCATGTCTCCTCCCCTATAATATAAGAATGTCTCCTCCCCTATAATACAAGCATGTCTCCTCCCCTATAATACAAGCATGTCTCCTCCCCTATAATACAAGCATGTCTCTTCCCCTATAATACAAGCATGTCTCCTCCCCTATAATATAAGAATGTCTCCTCCCCTATAATACAAGCATGTCTCCTCTCCTATAATACAAGCATGTCTCTTCCCCTATAATATAAGAATGTCTCCTCTCCTATAATACAAGCATGTCTCTTCCCCTATAATACAAGAATGTCTCCTCTCCTATAATACAAGCATGTCTCCTCCCCTATAATACAAGCATGTCTCCTCTCCTATAATACAAGCATGTCTCCTCCCCTATAATACAAGCATGTCTCCTCCCCTATAATACAAGCATGTCTCCTCCCCTATAATATAAGAATGTCTCCTCCCCTATAATACAAGAATGTCTCCTCCCCTATAATACAAGCATGTCTCCTCCCCTATAATATAAGCATGTCTCCTCCCCTATAATACAAGCATGTCTCTCTCCCCTATAATACAAGCATGTCTCTTCCCCTATAATACAAGCATGTCTCCTCCCCTATAATATAAGCATGTCTCCTCCCCTATAATACAAGCATGTCTCTTCTCCTATAATACAAGCATGTCTCCTCCCCTATAATACAAGCATGTCTCCTCCCCTATAATATAAGAATGTCTCCTCCCCTATAATATAAGCATGTCTCCTCCCCTATAATACAAGCATGTCTCCTCCCCTATAATACAAGCATGTCTCCTCCCCTATAATACAAGCATGTCTCCTCCCCTATAATACAAGCATGTCTCCTCTCCTATAATATAAGAATGTCTCCTCTCCTATAATATAAGAATGTCTCCTCCCCTATAATATAAGAATGTCTCCTCCCCTATAATATAAGAATGTCTCCTCCCCTATAATATAAGAATGTCTCCTCCCCTATAATATAAGAATGTCTCCTCCCCTATAATATAAGAATGTCTCCTCCCCTATAATATAAGAATGTCTCCTCCCCTATAATATAAGAATGTCTCCTCTCCTATAATATAAGAATGTCTCCTCTCCTATAATATAAGAATGTCTCCTCCCCTATAATATAAGAATGTCTCCTCTCCTATAATATAAGAATGTCTCCTCTCCTATAATATAAGAATGTCTCCTCCCCTATAATATAAGAATGTCTCCTCTCCTATAATATAAGAATGTCTCCTCTCCTATAATATAAGAATGTCTCCTCTCCTATAATATAAGAATGTCTCCTCCCCTATAATATAAGAATGTCTCCTCTCCTATAATATAAGAATGTCTCCTCCCCTATAATATAAGAATGTCTCCTCCCCTATAATATAAGAATGTCTCCTCCCCTATAATATAAGAATGTCTCCTCTCCTATAATACAAGCATGTCTCCTCCCTTATAATACAAGCATGTCTCCTCCCCTATAATACAAGCATGTCTCCTCCCCTATAATACAAGCATGTCTCCTCCCCTATAATACAAGCATGTCTCCTCCCCTATAATACAAGCATGTCTCTTCCCCTATAATACAAGCATGTCTCCTCCCCTATAATACAAGCATGTCTCCTCCCCTATAATACAAGCATGTCTCCTCCCCTATAATACAAGCATGTCTCTTCCCCTATAATACAAGCATGTCTCCTCCCCTATAATACAAGCATGTCTCCTCCCCTATAATACAAGCATGTCTCCTCCCCTATAATATAAGAATGTCTCCTCCCCTATAATATAAGAATGTCTCCTCCCCTATAATACAAGCATGTCTCCTCCCCTATAATACAAGCATGTCTCCTCCCCTATAATACAAGCATGTCTCCTCCCCTATAATACAAGCATGTCTCCTCCCCTATAATACAAGCATGTCTCCTCCCCTATAATACAAGCATGTCTCTTCCCCTATAATACAAGCATGTCTCTCTCCCCTATAATACAAGCATGTCTCTCTCCCCTATAATACAAGCATGTCTCCTCCCCTATAATACAAGCATGTCTCCTCCCCTATAATACAAGCATGTCTCCTCCCCTATAATATAAGAATGTCTCTCTCCCCTATAATACAAGCATGTCTCCTCCCCTATAATACAAGCATGTCTCTTCCCCTATAATACAAGCATGTCTCCTCCCCTATAATATAAGAATGTCTCCTCCCCTATAATACAAGCATGTCTCCTCCCCTATAATACAAGCATGTCTCCTCCCCTATAATACAAGCATGTCTCTTCCCCTATAATACAAGCATGTCTCCTCCCCTATAATATAAGAATGTCTCCTCCCCTATAATACAAGCATGTCTCCTCTCCTATAATACAAGCATGTCTCTTCCCCTATAATATAAGAATGTCTCCTCTCCTATAATACAAGCATGTCTCTTCCCCTATAATACAAGAATGTCTCCTCTCCTATAATACAAGCATGTCTCCTCCCCTATAATACAAGCATGTCTCCTCTCCTATAATACAAGCATGTCTCCTCCCCTATAATACAAGCATGTCTCCTCTCCTATAATACAAGCATGTCTCTCTCCCCTATAATACAAGCATGTCTCTCTCCCCTATAATACAAGCATGTCTCTTCCCCTATAATACAAGCATGTCTCCTCCCCTATAATATAAGAATGTCTCCTCTCCTATAATACAAGCATGTCTCCTCCCTATAATACAAGCATGTCTCTTCCCCTATAATACAAGCATGTCTCCTCCCCTATAATATAAGAATGTCTCCTCTCCTATAATACAAGCATGTCTCCTCCCCTATAATACAAGCATGTCTCCTCCCCTATAATACAAGCATGTCTCCTCTCCTATAATACAAGCATGTCTCCTCCCCTATAATACAAGCATGTCTCCTCTCCTATAATACAAGCATGTCTCCTCCCCTATAATATAAGAATGTCTCCTCCCCTATAATACAAGCATGTCTCCTCTCCTATAATACAAGCATGTCTCCTCTCCTATAATACAAGCATGTCTCCTCCCCTATAATACAAGCATGTCTCCTCCCCTATAATACAAGCATGTCTCCTCTCCTATAATACAAGCATGTCTCTTCCCCTATAATATAAGCATGTCTCTTCCCCTATAATACAAGCATGTCTCCTCTCCTATAATACAAGCATGTCTCCTCCCCTATAATACAAGCATGTCTCCTCTCCTATAATACAAGCATGTCTCTCTCCCCTATAATACAAGCATGTCTCCTCCCCTATAATACAAGCATGTCTCCTCCCCTATAATATAAGAATGTCTCCTCTCCTATAATACAAGCATGTCTCCTCCCCTATAATACAAGCATGTCTCCTCTCCTATAATACAAGCATGTCTCCTCCCCTATAATATAAGAATGTCTCCTCCCCTATAATACAAGCATGTCTCCTCTCCTATAATACAAGCATGTCTCCTCTCCTATAATACAAGCATGTCTCCTCCCCTATAATACAAGCATGTCTCCTCCCCTATAATACAAGCATGTCTCCTCTCCTATAATACAAGCATGTCTCTTCCCCTATAATATAAGCATGTCTCTTCCCCTATAATACAAGCATGTCTCCTCTCCTATAATACAAGCATGTCTCCTCCCCTATAATACAAGCATGTCTCCTCTCCTATAATACAAGCATGTCTCTCTCCCCTATAATACAAGCATGTCTCCTCCCCTATAATACAAGCATGTCTCCTCCCCTATAATATAAGAATGTCTCCTCTCCTATAATACAAGCATGTCTCCTCCCCTATAATACAAGCATGTCTCCTCTCCTATAATACAAGCATGTCTCCTCCCCTATAATATAAGAATGTCTCCTCCCCTATAATACAAGCATGTCTCCTCTCCTATAATACAAGCATGTCTCCTCTCCTATAATACAAGCATGTCTCCTCCCCTATAATACAAGCATGTCTCCTCCCCTATAATACAAGCATGTCTCCTCTCCTATAATACAAGCATGTCTCTTCCCCTATAATATAAGCATGTCTCTTCCCCTATAATACAAGCATGTCTCCTCTCCTATAATACAAGCATGTCTCCTCTCCTATAATACAAGCATGTCTCCTCCCCTATAATACAAGCATGTCTCCTCCCACATAATACAAGCATGTCTCCTCTCCTATAATACAAGCATGTCTCCTCCCCTATAATACAAGCATGTCTCCTCCCCTATAATACAAGCATGTCTCCTCTCCTATAATACAAGCATGTCTCCTCCCACATAATACAAGCATGTCTCCTCTCCTATAATACAAGCATGTCTCCTCCCCTATAATACAAGCATGTCTCCTCCCCTATAATACAAGCATGTCTCCTCTCCTATAATACAAGCATGTCTCCTCCCACATAATACAAGCATGTCTCCTCCCCTATAATACAAGCATGTCTCCTCCCCTATAATACAAGCATGTCTCTCTCCACATAATACAAGCATGTCTCCTCCCACATAATACAAGCATGTCTCCTCTCACATAATACAAGCTAGTCTCTCTCCACATAATACAAGCATGTCTCCTCCCACATAATACAAGCATGTCTCCTCTCACATAATACAAGCTAGTCTCTCTCCACATAATACAAGCTAGTCTCTCTCCACATAATACAAGCATGTCTCTCTCCACATAATACAAGCATGTCTCCTCCCACATAATACAAGCATGTCTCCTCCCACATAATACAAGCTAGTCTCTCTCCACATAATACAAGCATGTCTCCTCCCACATAATACAAGCATGTCTCCTCTCACATAATACAAGCTAGTCTCTCTCCACATAATACAAGCTAGTCTCTCTCCACATAATACAAGCTAGTCTCTCTCCACATAATACAAGCATGTCTCCTCCCACATAATACAAGCATGTCTCCTCCCACATAATACAAGCTAGTCTCTCTCCACATAATACAAGCTAGTCTCTCTCCACATAATACAAGCTAGTCTCTCTCCACATAATACAAGCTAGTCTCTCTCCACATAATACAAGCATGTCTCCTCCCACATAATACAAGCTAGTCTCTCTCCACATAATACAAGCATGTCTCCTCCCACATAATACAAGCTAGTCTCTCTCCACATAATACAAGCTAGTCTCTCTCCACATAATACAAGCTAGTCTCTCTCCACATAATACAAGCATGTCTCTCTCCACATAATACAAGCATGTCTCCTCCCACATAATACAAGCATGTCTCCTCCCCTATAATACAAGTGTGTCTCTCCACATAATACAAGCTAGTCTCTCTCCACATAATACAAGCATGTCTCTCTCCACATAATACAAGCAGGTCTCCTCCCACATAATACAAGCATGTCTCCTCCCCTATAATACAAGCTAGTCTCTCTCCACATAATACAAGCATGTCTCTCTCCACATAATACAAGCAGGTCTCCTCCCACATAATACAAGCATGTCTCTTCCCCTATAATACAAGCAGGTCTCCTCTCCACATAATACAAGCTAGTCTCTCTCCACATAATACAAGCTAGTCTCTCTCCACATAATACAAGCAGGTCTCCTCTCCACATAATACAAGCTAGTCTCTCTCCACATAATACAAGCAGGTCTCCTCTCCACATAATACAAGCTAGTCTCTCTCCACATAATACAAGCTAGTCTCTCTCCACATAATACAAGCAGGTCTCCTCTCCACATAATACAAGCTAGTCTCTCTCCACATAATACAAGCAGGCCTTCTCCCCTATAATACAAGCATGTCCCCTCCCACATAATACAAGCATGTTTCCTCCCACATAATACAAGTATGTCTTCTCCCACTTGAAATATCTATGTCTCTGCCCACTTGAAATATATGTCTTCTCCCATTTAATACCATCATGTCTCGTCCCATTTGAAAAATCTATGTCTCGTCACAAGAGAAACATGTATCTCTTCTGACTAACTCTTCTACAATTATGACTCCTCCCACTATAAAAATCGGTTTTTCCTGTTACTTAATATAGGCATGTCTCCTCCCAACTGAAACATGTGTACCGCCTCCCATCTCTCAAATATCCATCTGCACATCGACATTCTGCCACACTTATTTATATCGCAGTAGCTTGACTCATCCTAATGGCATTTTCTCTTACAGTGACAACCGTGACAAGCCCGTTTATTACAATTGTGCCTCATCCCCGCAAAAACAATGACAGCCATAAATGCAGTAAAGTTAGCCAGAGAATGGTTTAACAATAGCCAGCACGGAATAAATCAAGGTTAGATATAACTATATTACTTGTATGCACTTCAGAACATGAAAAGTATCTTATGCAATAAGTCACTGTCATTGAATGTAAGAAAGAGAGTGCTTAAATGCTACATAGAACCTGTTTTGGTGTATGACAGTGAATCGTAGAATGTAAATGAACAAATTAGAACGAATTTGGAAGCAATAGAGAAATGTTTCCTGAGACGAATATTGCGTATTCCTTGGACTGCCAGAGTAAGTAACAACGTTTGACTGAAAGATGCTAATAAAACTAAAACATCACATACAACAATAAGAAAGAGACACACATCTTGCTTTCGTCATATGATGAAAAGTGAGGCGTTAGAGAACATCGTGACAACAGGAAAGATGAATGGGAATAAAGGCAGAGGCAGACCAAGAGATTTTATTCAGGATAGACTGAGACGGTATCATGGAGAAATATCACCAACAGAGTTGATCCAGAACATGAAAGACCGAAGTCTGTGGAGAGACATGAACACCCACGCCAGCTGGCAGGGCGCTGAGGATGATGATGATGATGACGACGTCGATATTACTTGCTGATTAGTATGCAGGTTCTCAGATATAGCTAGGATGGGGGTGGTTGAACAAAAAGGTAAAATACCCTCTACCACGCTGGAGGTGTAATGTGTGCATGGCACTAGCAACGTAGTTTGTGACACTGATCACATTGCACACTGAGTGCCGATTGGTCCAAAAGCACCATATGCCTAGTAGGTCTCACAGCGTCATAATGTGTCCACTACTTATTTCATTCATTCGGTTACGTAATAACCTGTAGCTAAACGTCCTGATTGCTTTGTCTAGTTTATTCTATCTCTCTCTCTGTCTCTCTCTCTCTTCCTCTCTATCTCTCCCTCCTTTTCTTTCTCTTCCCGCGCTCTCTTTCGCTACCCTCTCCTTCTTTCTGTCCCTCTCTCTCATTATCTCTGCTCTGTCTCCCCCCTCCCCCTTTCTCTGTTCTTCTCTCTTTCTCCCCCCTTTCTCTTTCTCTACCCCTCTCTCTTTCGCTATGTCTATCCCTCTCTCTCCTCTTTCACCCCTTTCTCTCTCTTTCTTGCATTCCCACCCCCTCCTCCTCCCCTCCCCCATATCTGTCTGTCTTTCGTACACTCTACCAGAATAGGAATTCAACTAAATTGAAAAGGAATAAAGCACTAAAAGGTGCTTAGACCCCACAATACTAAACAATGTCAATTGTCGATAAACTACATCTTCTGACTAACATAGAACATCAAGGAAACAACTATCATCATGAAACCATTTTCCACCCAACTCAGTTTTTTTAGCTGTTTCCTTACTGGTTTTTAAAATTTATTGTTAAAAATTAATCTGAAGAAGGTACTCTGTACGAAAATTCACGTTGTGTGAGTGCTGATTAATATTGTATAATTTATAATCTATATAATATTTCAAACTGGCCAGGTAATTAACAGCAATTTGAATGTTCAAATTATTCTTGAAGAAGAGGAAACTGACTATAGCATTGCACATGGTAAACATGCCAAGGTATTACAGTATTTATATAAATCTTTCTGTGTCAGAATCCCAAGACAGCACCATCTTTACATAAGTTTTTTTTTAAAGTTTCACATCACAAGTGTACATGGTCTTTACATAAGACTTTTAGTTTTACATCCCAAGGCAGCATTGTCGTTACATAAGGAATATGGTTTCACATCCCAAGTAGCACCGTATTTACATAGATCCGTCAGAGTCCCACCACAAAACAACACCGTCTTTACATAAGTAATGTAGTTTAACACCCCAAGGTAACATCACCTTTAAAGAAGCCTTACAGTTTCATACCCCATGGCAAAATGGCCTTTTTATTAGTCCTGTCCCAAGGCAAAACGGCCCTTTCATAAGTCCTATAGTTTCACACCCCCGTTCCATAATTCCTGTAGTATTGCATCCCAAGGCAAGATCGTCTTTACAAAAGTCTTGTAGTTTCACATGCCAAAGCAGCATCATCTTTACATAAGTTTTGTAGTGTCACATCCCATGTCAGCTTCGTATTTACAAAAGTACACCGTATCACAAGACATCACAGTCTTTAGTCCATTAGATTTACACCCAAGATATGTTTAAAATATGTTTACAAAAGATAAAACCCAAATAGTTCCTATAGGGAAAAGGCACCTTGCTGATCTAACAATGCTGATATGGCAATGAAGTAATGAAAAACTGCTCACTGATTCAATGGACACTGTATCATTTGAGCAGTCTTCGAGGACTCCGTGCGCACTTTAAAAACACTTCGACAGTTGGAAATACTTAGAAGCCTTCGAGGTGTGGTTTTATAGAAGAATGCTAAAAATTCATTAGACAGTCCAAATGAGCAATCTGGACATTTTGAGGAAGACTAAATGACAAACATCATAAAAAGGCAGTCTTCTTTGCTTTGGCCACATTATGAGAATACAAAAGCGGGAACGTGTTGTGACAACAGGAAAGATTTGTGGAAAGAGAGATAGAGGAAGACAGCATGAGAACATTCTTGACAGTCTTGTGTCATGGCATGTAAGGGGGTGAACACATACATTGATCCATGCCGTCGGAGATTGCAATATATATATATATATATATATATATATACCCCCCCCCCTTCCCTCGCCCCTTGTGTCCGACTGAAACAATTCCATGCGTGTTCTAGGTATTACAGACGAGGATATCAACGTGGTCGGACGCATACATGTGCCACAGTCTTTTCAATGGCAGAAGATAAGCGGCAAGAATGACGCGTCGAAATGTGAACAAAAGGTAAGTAACGTGATCTTTTAAATGTTATTTCAATACTGTTAGAGACATGGTAGCCAGATGGTTAACAAGCTGGCCTGCCGGCCCGTGGTCTAGTGTTCGAATCCGAGTAGAGGCCGGTATTTTTTTACAATCGACCTGGGCTGTCAGGTCAATCCGGCCTGACCAGAGTGCCAGGAAAAAGGCGGCTGGTGTGATGTTGACCGCCATCACCCATTGAGTGTTGATGGGTCTATCAAATCGTGGGGCTTGCCCCATATACTCAATACTCCCCAATACGTGGGAAGGGCTCTTTACTTTCACCTTTACTTCTTTATTATAAATTTACTACAGCCTCAGCCACTCTAAATGCCCAACAATTTTCAAAATTCATCTTGAATTTATGAATAATTGATGTATACAAATTAATTTTAAATTATGCTTAACTTGGGTGAGTAACTTAATAATTTATTCTGCTCTACACATTTGCTAACATATAGTTTAATTTTATTAGCATGCATCCGCGTTTTCAAGAAATTTACGAGTTTGATTCTGTTAAATGTTCTTGAGTGCCGTCTCATGACGGTGGAGGAAAGCTCAATGATGTCTTGAGTAATTGGTCCCAAACTGGTTAGTACAGTCTCTTGATTGTGGAGGAAAGCTCAATGTATGTCCAAGTGGTGGTCTTGAGCAGTGGGTTCCAAACTGGATAGTACCGTCTCATGACTGGCGGAAAGGTCAAGAATATCCCAGGGGGTGGTCCTGAGGTTCTGATATTACAGTAGGCGTAATAACAAAGAATACGTATCAGTATATGCTTATGTGTACATATTGAGGCTCAAGTGATATATTCTAGACGTAAAGGTCAGGGGTGGCCTTCAGAGCCTGTGAATCACTGTTCAAGAGACAACAGAACCTTAAACACATATTTATAAAATACGACAATGTACAGATAGAATGACAATGTACAGAAAGATATACAATGCACAGATAGAATGACAATGTACAGAAAGATATACAATGCACAGATAGAATGACAATGTAAAGAAATATATACAATGCACAGATAGAATGACAATGTACAGAAAGAATGAAAATGTTTTCAAACAATATAATCAAAATTGGCATAATAAATAGTGCACTGGATATAATCTGAGTAGTCTAGAGTGTAATCGTAGTGGCAGTTGGATTGTTAGCCCGTCATACCTTCCTGGATAGATTGACCTATGCTAGCAGCAAGAAAGCAAGATTTCTCGGGGAAAGGGAGGGGGTTGGGGGTTAGAGGGGGAGGGGAAGCAGCAAAGAAGGGAAATGGTTATTTCAGTTCATGAGACATTGACCTAACATATAACTATAGATTCGGCATTTGTAGCATAGCTGGTGTTGTTGAGAGGTTTTGTAAGGCCGAGGTTTAATTTCTCTATTGCAATGGTTCTCAACCTTTTTTTGGCCCATGCACCCCTTCACCATATGTTCCGAACGTCAACCCCTCCCCCACTTTTTTCATTCTTCCTCCCTATAAATTCCCCCCCCCCACCCCTGCCCCTACACAGTATACGTAATACTGGAAGCTAAATTTAATAACACATACTAAAACAAGTCTAGACGTCTACATAAAACGTTATTTGCGGGTCTTTTTATTTTATTTTGTTACATATCCCGTACAGGACGTTGCAGTCAACATCATCATTTTAAAGGTGCTGTTGATGTACTGGGCAAGATTACGCTCAGTAGTTTTCCATTGCTTTCTGCGCGCCCGGCTCACATACCCCGTGTGTTACCAACACGGAGAGAACCGCTACCAATTCTCGCGCAGGTTACGTTACTCACGAGAATATGCGGGATTACGGAAAAAGACGTCAACGCCAAGGCCATGGAGACCGGTATTGAGGGCCTGCTTACGTAATACAACGAATTTCAGACGGGTGAGAAGTACAGAACCGTAAATTATGGAGGGAAACACATTATGAAGTAATCGGTTTTTGTATTAACGCGATCTTGAAATAATCTTAATTCCGCAACCCTTCCCCACCCCATCCCCCTGGAAACTCTAAAATCCCCTCCGGGAGTTCGAGACTCAAACGTTGACTTCTCGTTCAGATATCAATGGTAAACTACTGAACATACAATTACCTATAATACCAACCTGAAGTTGATCACAAAGTTCAATCAAGATGTTTTAACCCTATAGGGGAGGATCTAAACACCCACGAAGAAGAGACGTAGAGATTCATTCATTCATTCAGTAGTATGTCCTTTGCAGAACCTCGCTCCCATAACAACCTTCCGGAAAACCTCTCGATCATAAGCAAGATGTCCCGTGTCCGATACACCCATCTGGAGATCAACCGCCACATCCTGCACCCATCTTCTCTTTGGCCTTCCTCTTCCTCTCTTCCCAGGCATATACCCCTCCATTATTGTTCTCTCCATAACAGAGAGAGAAATTAATAATACAGAGAGGACCTCCAGGGAGTTACAGGGAAAGGCGTAGGAGGGCTGGGAGTGACTTGGTTGAGAGCAAATGCCCCACTTGGGGGGGGGGGGGGATGAAAAAAAAGGAAGACACTTAAGGCAGTATTAAGTTAGTTGCATGTTCATTCCAGGACGTCGCTGTCAACGCCTGCACAATGCCTGCACTTTTTGGCTGTTTATGATGCACTAGGCAAGCGTACGTTCAGTTGTTTGCCACTGCTTTCTGAACGACCGTCGTTCATACTATTACTATTGTATGAATAACAACACAAGGCAGTCTGCGTCCAAATCACCTGCAGCTGTGTTTCTAAAGTAGTATGCGGGATTGTGAATCGCATTCGTAACCCCTTCAGAGAGTGTCCATGGCCAAGTGGTCAAGCCGTCTGCCTCGCGCTCTGGAGGTTGTTGGTTCGATTCTGGGCTACTTCTTTCGGTTCACGAGTGCATTTTTCTTGGAGACTCCTGGGGGTCGTCGTAGGAGCTACGGAGTTCGTGCTTTGTGAGACGCTTTCGGCAGGCCGCTCTGAGGAAAGAGGCAGAGCCATATCGGGTAAAACCTGGTGCAATAAAGTCGATCCTCTCGACTTTTGAGACTTTTTTTATGCGTAAACCCTTCGTCACAGCGTTGTTATCAGAGAATAAGCTAGGGCGGTGATTGGCCGAGTGGCTATAACGCCGGATTATCCTACAGGGGACCCGGGTTCGAGTCCTCGGTAAGGTGTGAATATTTTTTTGTCGGGGGTAAAAACAAAATCCCTAACTTACAGTTTGCGGCGACTGCACTAGCCAGGCGGCCTTATTCTTTGGGCTCAATCACTCCCCTCCCTCCCCCTGTCCTACACCGTAAGGTACTATAGGCAGTAGGTGACAGTTGGCAGATGATCACTGTCAGAAGCCAGTAATATTGTGTACATACATCCACATCCACAGGTGACCATCGCCAACTACAAACCCACTGCCCTGGCACAGATTTCTGTCGCAAGTAGTGACAACTTCACACGTGTTGTTCTTAAGAAAGGGCAGGTCAAAGGTGAGATCATTGTTCCATGGCTTGACATAGTAATGATGAAATAAACGAAGTAAATACACCACAAAATTATATTTCAATACGTTTCAGAGTTTCCCCAGATGTTAATCATCATCATCATGTGCCATGCCGATAAGAGGGCGGTCATGTTTCGCCATCTCACATGATCACCAGATTCGTGGATCAGCTCAGTGTTCTTAACTCTATCATGTCATGTGGTCAAACCATCCACATATTTACTACTCTGCTTTACCCTTGTTCTTTTCCCCTTAATCTTGTCAGTTGCCACTAGATTCTCTAGTTTATGTCTTCTCATAACATGCCACAAAATGTTAATTGTCTACGTCTAATTTCTCTAATCAGTTTACGGTTTTCATTTGCTTCTTGTAGGACTTGCTCATTGGTTTTTCTTTCTGTTCATGGTATTCTTTGCATTCTCCTCAGTAATCACATTTCCACTGCCATTAGATGTTTTTCAGCCTGTCTGCTCATTGTCCACAATTTCATAAAAAAGTGAGGGTTCTCTGTAGCACTTTGATACTCCTTTTCCCGTTGCAAATGACACCTTGTCAATATATTTTTTTCTATCTTGCAAAAGGCTACCTTCGCCATAGCCATAGCTATAGCAATTCTTGTTCTAATCTCTTCAAGGCACCCCACATAAGATGTTATGACTGTTCCGAGATAGTTGTACCAATTCATTTGTTGAGAATATTTAAATTTTCTCGTATTTTACAGTTTTATATTAATAGTTCTGTGCATTACGCAATGCTGAAATAGTGGGAGAACAATATGTGTTCGTAGAAGGCAAGGGCACAGTAAATGCTATGTACTTCCTTAAAACATTAATCGAGCATTCGATAGAGGTAAACAAAGACCTACATCTTTGCTTTATTGACTACACAAAGGATTTCGACAAAAACGACATGTCAACTTAATAAAGATGTTTACAGATCTATAAATTGATGAGAAAAACCTTAGACTTGTAAAAAACGTATATTGGAAACAACAAGCTGAAATAAAGATTGATAATGAACTAGGTCAAAATCAGACTGTTAAGAGGACTTTAACGAACGGAGTTTATTTTCAAAGGGTAACAAATTGGGCACGCAAAAAAAAAAAAAAAAAGAGCCTGTTAAGCTACAGGGATGTGTAATGTCTCCAGATGTGTTTTCCCTATAGGCCTACAGTGAAAATATTTTTAGAAATTTGAAAAATATGTGAGGAATCATCATTTTGGGACATAACATAACATCAATAACATTAGATATGCAGATGATACAGTATTAATTGCAGATAGTGAACAGGTTCTGCAACATTTAGTACAGTGGTTCTCAACCTTTTTTGGCCCGTGCCCCCCTTCACCATATTTTCAGAACGTCATCCCCCCCCCCCTTCCTATAAAAAATTTGGCCCGTGCCCCCCTTCACCGTATTTTCACAACGTCATTTCCCCCCCCCCCCCCTTTCATATTTCCTGTCTAAAAATCCTCCCATCCTTACAAAATATCAAGTAATCAGTTCTTGTATTAACGCGATCTTGAAATGGTCTTCATTCCCTCCTGGAAACCCTAAAAGGAATTCCCCACCGGTTGAGAACCACTGATTTAGTAGATAAGGTTATTGTACACAGTGAACACCTAGAGTTAGAATTAAATTATAAGAAGACAGACATTATGGTCATCTCTAAGAAGAAAGAAATACCACTATATAATATAAGGATAAATATGAACATCTAATGGCAGTGAAAATGTGGTTTCTGAGGAAAATGTAAAGAATACCACGGGCAGACATAAAAACCAATGAGCACGTCCTACAAGATGCAAATGAAAACGAAAAACTGATTAGAGAAATTAGATGTTGACAGTCAATTTTGTTTGATCATGATATGAGAAGAAATACACTAGAGAACTTGGTGACAACTGGCAAGACTGAGGGGAAAAGAATGAGGGGAATGCAGAGAAGTAAATATCTAGATTACTTGGCCACACGGCTTGATAGACACAAGGACACAGAGCTGATCCACGACTCTGGTGATCTTGTAAGATGGCGAAACATGACCACCCACGCTTACTGTCATGGCTCATGATGCTAATTACATTGAACACAATAATACTATCATGCCTCTTTTTTAAAGGTTATTAATATACTAGATTCAGTATTACATTTTATGTACACTTGGCCAATGTAAATTTATGAAGCCTATTGCATTATAAAATCTGCTGGGTACGAATTACGTCCATATTCCATAGATGTCTGCTGAGGTGAAAGATCTACCTGGATAATAAATCTTTACGGATGTCTGAAGGATAGTTGCGTAAAGTCGAAACATTATGAGAAATTTAGAAGATGTGAGAGGAATCGCCTTCGGAAGACATATAGCATCAACAATACAAGATATGCGATGATGTAGAATTGATTTGCAGACAATTAATGGAATCTCCAGCATGTAGTAATGCTGATATTGTACACAATGATCAACTAGGGTTAGAATTAAGTTGTAAGAAAATAAATCATGGTCATCTGCAAAAAAGAAAGATATACCACAATGTAACACCCAAGTAAATAGGACACATCTTAAATAGATGACTCCTTACGGCTGTCTGATGGACGGTGTGTTGTAGAGATTAAAACAAGAATCGTCATGGCAAAAGTAACCTTTTGCACGATTGGCAACATAATAACAAAACGCAGTTAGAAAAAGACTGTTGAAGTGCTATAAAGAACCTATACTGTTGTATGCAAATGAAACATGGATGTCGTGTATCCGTTTAAAGTGTCGTCCCTGGAGTGAGAGGAATCAACACCCACATTTTAATTTACCCCCTTATCATTATCCTGGGGAAACCACTAGAATCCGTCTACAAAACTCCGTCAGTTTATGGACACCTCTTTCTCTCTCTCTATCACTGCTGTATCATGCCCCCTCTCATTCTTCCCCAACGCAACATACTCAACAACTCTAGCTTCTAAAAATTAATAACAATTAATTTATTAAAAGAAAAGTGTAATGTATGTGAGAAGCGTATGCGAAGAATGTGTGACGTGTTCTATAATGTGTGTAGAATCGGACCCTCAGATCAATAGCACAGTCAGTTCATCCTTGCAAGGACACACCACAGCACGTTAGGTCAGCACAAGACAACCTCACGGAGTGATGTATCTCTCCTGCCAGACACTGACTTTCTCCTGTAGCTACCTGGTAATCCATCGACATGATCCTCTGAAATAGCTATAGTCTATAAGTTACCACTGATCATGGTCCGTTTGCACACTGCACATTATAAGTTCCTATAGTCTTAAAATGTACAAATCCCTGTACTGTGAAAATAAGTATCACTGTTGTTGGAAATAGACTTGATCCTATCTATTGTCTATAGTGTCTAAATTACAATGTTCCTAGTAATATTTCCCTGTAATCTACCACACCATGTGAATGTTACATTTAAAGTTCTCGTGTAGTTACTAATGTTCGTATGAGGTGTGGTGTCTCAACAAACATCACCCATCCTAGGTGAACCTTAACACACTGGAATCGTTAAATGGTTTCGCTCATCTGAGCCCTGTTCCGGTGGACCCTCCTGATCATGGGCCCAGCCCAAACATTATGGTACAACCTTTCTTCTTGGACGTTATTCATTTTCAGTAAGAAAACATTTGACTGTTCAACTGGTGTTCTTTCCAATCGTAGTAAACTTTCTTCAAAACTCGTGTAGAGCTTCTTCGTAACTGGCAGGGAACCTTATGCAACACCGCATCACTCCTGGATGGCATCTACAACTTGCCATAAAGACATGTTATTTAATGTTAATTAAATCCAACACAGTAGATGCTCTCCGAATTCCTAACAGCGGTACAGAAACACGTCAGCCAACTTAAACTTTCTAGTCCACACTGATTGTAAACAAGTCAGGTTTTTGTCTTGGAGCCGAGAGTGTTCTAGTGAAGTTCTTTGAAGTCAGTACATCAGATGTTCCATGGGCAGACTATCCATTTCAGAATAAGTTCTCTCCCCTTTGTTTATTCAATGCAAAAGTGGTCCCCCTTGTTTCAACATCCAAAACAAGGTAGCGAGTTCCTGCATTGTCCCAATCGGGTCACAATAACAAGCCTACAATTTTCTGTCGGCTGTGGGACTTTCAAAGACGACTGTATTGATTGATCTTTCCGACACCCCGTAGTAAACAACTTGTAGTTGCGAATCAAACTGTCCTTGGTATTTTTATCATCTGATTGTAAAATTACAGTGATTTCACGACAATGGACAATAAACAGGCAAGGAAAAAAAAAAACATCTAATGGCATTGAAAATGTAGTTTCTGTGGAAAATGTAAAGAATACAATGGACGGACATTTCTTATAGAAAGAAATAAAAACCACAAATTGAGGACAGAATTTAGATGTAAACAGTCAAGATGGTTTGGCTATATTATGAAGCTGGTATGAAGCATTATCATCAATGGATCCAGAACACCAAGGATCGAGATATTTGGAGAGACATGGCTTTGTAAAGTACATGATGGTGAGGATAAGTATACTGTATGTTTAACATTCTGTTAACTTGTATTCATCTTAGTAAATCAAATGATACTCTCTCCGAAACTTCTAAGTTGCAGTCGGCATGTTGTTGTTGCTCTCAAAGCTGATTAGTTGTCTATTTTTGGCAGTTGTAGCTGACACCACAAGAGTCTACTCTTGTTAGTTGTAATTGACATGCACATTATCAAATCTTGGCAGTTGTAAAATACATTTAAATTATGTAATCTTGGCAGTTACAGTTGACGTTGAAATTATATATTCTTAGCAGTTATAAATGAAATTCAATTTATATAATATTGACAGTTGTAAATGACATTTAAATTATGTAATTTTGGTGGTTATAGTTGGCATTACATTATCTAATATTGGCTGTTGAAAATGACATTTGAATTATGTAATATTGACAGTTGTATTTGATATGTAGATTTTCTAGTCTTGGCAGCTGTAAATGTCATTTAAATTATGTAATCTTGGCAGTTGTAGGTGACATCTAAATTATCTAAACTGGACAGTGGTAGTTGACATTTAACTTATCTAACCTTGGCAGTAGTAGTTGACATTTAAATTATCTAATCTTGGCACTTGTAATTGACATGTAAATTATCGTACCTTGACAGTTATAGTTGGCATTTAAATTATGCAATACCGGCATCTGTAGTTGACATTTGAATTATGTAATATCGGCAGTTGTAGTTGACATTTCAATTACCAAATCTTGACAGTTGTAGAATGCATTTAAATTATATAATCTTGGCAGTTATAGTTGATATCTAAATTATCTAAGTATGGCAGCTGAAAATGACATTTATATTATCTAACCTTGACAGTTGTTGACATGTAAATTATCTCATCACGACAGTTGTAATTTACATTTACATTATCTAATCTCGACAGTTGTAATTGACATTTAAATCACGTAGTATCAGCAGTTTTAGTTGGCATTTAAACAATCTAATCTCGTCAGTTGTAGTTGATATTTAAATCATCCACTCTTGACAGCTTTAGGCGACATCGTTTGGTAATTATAGTTTACATATTCATTTTCCACGTTTGGTAGTTAGTATAGCTGACATTTGACATTTTGTAGTTGACATATAAATTGTCCGCTCTTGGTAATTGTATTTGACATCTACAATGTCCACTCTTTACAGTTGTAGTTCATATATAAATTTTCCACTTTTTACAGTTGCAGTTGACATCTAAATAGTCCACCGTTGATAGCTATAATAAACTGTCCCCATGTGGTATTTATAGTTGACATATAAATGATCCACTCTTGGTAGTGATAGTTGACATTTAAAATGTCCACTCTTTACAGTTATTTTTTTTTTTTTGGGGGGGGGGGGAGGGGTTGTTCGCATATCATTTACAGGACATCGCTGTCAACATCAGCATCTTTCAGCTGATTGTTGATTTCTTGGCAAGATTACGCTCAGTAGTTTGCCACTGCTTTCTGAGCGACCGGCTCACATACCCGTAAGTTACCAACGCGTCGAGAACCGCTACCGATTCTTGCGCAGGTCACGTTATAGCTGACGTAAAAATAGTCCACTCTTGGCAGTTGTAGTTGACTTGTAAATAGTTCGTTTGACCCCTGCGGTATACTCATTAGGGCGAATGGTTAACAAGGCAATGCGTGGGTTCAGGTCCCAGGAGAGACATAATGTTTTCCAATCACTACAACCTGCGGGTTGACACATAATAGTAAAATGGGTTCCAGGTAACTTTGAAAATACACTTGAAATTATCTGGGGAAAGGGGGGGGGGGATAAACAAGGAAGGGAAGTGGCTACCTCACTTAATCATGCTTTGCTCTTGTATGTGAGTAACACCTATACACGGATATTTGCTATATGCCTGTCTTTAAAGGATTCTGGAGGTGCATTGGGCATGTGTAAAGTTAGTTTCATGTCCTGTAAGGGCGTCGCAATTAACCCCAGCATTTGTGATTGTTTGTGATTGACTAGGTAAGTTTACTTTCAGTAGTTTGTGATTGACTAGGTAAGTTTACTTTCAGTAGTTTGTCATCAATTTCTGAAAGACCGACGCTTATACCCTTGCTAAAAATCAACACAAGATAGTCTGCTTCCAAGTCTCCTTCAGCTGATTTCGAACGCGGCAGGATCGCGTATCGCGTTCTCTACCCTTTCGCCACAGACTCCTACGGGTATATGGGGTTGGACTCATATTTCTATAGAGCATCCGACATCCGATGGCTGACGTGGGAAGTACCCCACCGACCGCCTTTACTTCCCAAGACATTTATTGTGCCCAGTTTAGGCTGGGTTGACCTGGAAGCCCAAGTCAATTTTAAAAAATCCGCCCCGTTGCGGGTTCGAACCCATGACCACAGGGGCGGCAGGCGAACGTCACGTCACTAGACCTTCACGACACCAATACCTCCATCTACCTGCTTATTTATCAGTTATTTATTGTTTAAGGGTTTATTTATTATTGCCATGCATGTAGTTTAATTGTTTACAGTAACTGTTTCAACATCATTATTGTATATCCAATGTTATTGATAGAAAACAAATACTTTATTTCTCACAGGATTAAGAGACAACCAAACGATTTGCCTACCACTACATTCTAGCTTAGTCACACAATTTGGACATTCCATTGAATTGGATCCAAGCCAAGAAATTCATGAAGACTTGCCACACCACGAAAGGCCAAACAATGGGCCCACGCTCAAAGAAAAGCACATTACCCGTGGATCCACCTCTGCAGTTATCCATTACAAGAAGATGGAATCTAAATGTATGTATACCCTTCGTGTGTTCAACTCAGATGTTCTATCTATCCGACGTATAGCGAAACACTATTTCCCATAGAATTAAATGAAATACAATATAATGTGTACCACAGTAATGTTTATTTTGATGGTTGTTGATATTTATTGGCTAAATAGAGATGGGTTGGAGGGCGAGTGGTAGAGGTATTAGGACGTAGAGGCATTAAATTCTGCCTCTTCATCTGAGGATGAAACTGTAACCTCTTCCTGCCTCTTCTGTGCTTGAACAAAAAATGTGTCCAGTGTCTGCTGCACAGTAACCACCCTCCTCATTCATGGTCTTTAACTCTGCAGCTGCAGTATCAGCACTCGCCGCTTCACCTGTTGTCTGATTGTTGTGCAGGTGTGAACGCTTCTTAAAGCGCTCAAACCAACCACAACTCGCTCCAAAACTATCATCAGTACTACTATAGTATGTCCAGAAACGAATGCCGCCATTCACGATCAATTATTTTGAAAACTGTCTGTTGCATAGTTATGAAATTTTTCCTGCCGTCTTATATTTACCCACAAGGAATATGTCATTGATAGGTCCAAAAGCAACTTAAATCATCGAAAGCGGCGACATTTCTTTGATGTTTTGCTGAACAACTAGTGATTTCTCGCTAACAAACTTGTTTTTATAGTAATGAATGCCCCGCCAATTCACATGACGACACAAGGCGTATCCGGATTCGTATGGGAGTGGGTGCAATAAAAGAAGTAGCTTAAAAGTCGACAGGGTCGGCTGCATTGCACCGGTTTTATCCTATATGGCTCAGTTTCTTTCCGCAGCGCGGAAAGCGTCGCACAAAGCACGAACTCCGTAGCTCCAGCGACGACCCTGGTGAGTCTCCGAAAAAATGCACTCGTGAAATGAAGGACGCGGCCCGGAATCGAACATACAACCTTCGGAGCCCGAGTCAGACGGCTTGACCACTTCATCACGGAGAATCCCGAGAGGGGTGCATGTGTAGTATTAGTAAAGACAGAGAATTTACAGAGGCATGGGGTAAATAATTTGTAAATTGACAGGAAAGTAGAAGGAATATATTTCTTACCTTATTTTTCATTTCCTTCTTGTTTATTCAGCTGCCGGTTAATAATGTGTACACAAGTATTCATGTTAGCTTTTTATATTGAGTTCGTGAAAGCTTCCAAATAGCTGTGCGTTAATGTGCGTATGGAGTGACCAGAAATGATACCGCAATTTAGTCATCATGTTTCCATTTTTAAGGATCTGTTCACCTGTCTGTGTAGTTTGTTCACACGTACACACGGGTGACAGACCCGCTTTGAGTCTTCGTGAAAGATTGTCTACTCTGCTGTTTACCTTTCAGAGATGGAACATGATTACCTGTTTTGCACTATGAAAATAGATATCAGTGTCTCTGTAGTGGGCTTTCTTCTTAACGACCAAGATGTTGGTCCTCTTTTCATTGAAGTTTATAGATTGATTCGTATGCATGTGTGTTGTCCCCTAATTTGACAATGTGTTTGCTCTCACGTTTCTTGTTATGCCACCGCAATATTACTCTTCTGTTGGTATTCAATGCGTTTAGTGTGTGTGTGTGTGTGTGTGTGTGTGTGTGTGTGTGTGTGTGTGTGTGTGAATGGAGGTGGACTCAGTAACAGCGGCATTCCGGTGGCTAGAGGAGACTACTGCAAACACACGTTGTATTCATTACGGATTCAAAGAGTATGCTTAGCTAGGTGGAGAAGAGTATAATCACCGGGGTAGATCAGAGGATGCTGTACAAGCTCTTTCAGCAGTTAATAATTTCTGTCATTGAGTATGGTTTGGGGCTTCTGACAGTATCAAAGAGCTAGCTTGAAAGGTTGGAGCGCATACAGAATGCTGCCATGCGGTTAATCCTGGGGTGCACAAAGGACACACCAATTATATGCATAAGGCATATCCTGGCGCTACCAACAATGACGGATAGGTATAGGGTCCTTCAGGCCAAATGGTACCTGAGAGTTGCCGCAGACAGGGATCACCCGCTGCATTCAGCAATGGATATAGTTAAGGGTCACAGACTAAGACGAGGCAGGTCCTGGATGGCACAGGCAGAACTTTCTATAAGTCAGGTGTGTGATCTAGAGACCATCTATCGTGAAAGAGAGTGGGTGGAAGTTCCGGAAGACATGACGGACTGGCACCATGTAATAATAACACTGGGTCGTGAGTGCAGAGAATGGGCAGCGGGCCGCACTGAGATTGAAGTGCAACAGCTGATCCAGAGAAACACACATCAATGGGTCAGTGGTGAGAAACAGACGTAGTGGCTGGGGCTTTATTGCAAAGGCTAATGGGCGAATCTTGAAAAAGGAGAGTCTGGCATATGAGCATACGACCTCCAGCATGAGAATGGAGGTGGAGGCAGTAACAGCGGCATTCCGGTGGCTAGAGGAGACCACTACAACACACGTTGTATTCATTACGGATTCAAAGAGTATGCTTAGCAAGGTGGAGAAAGGAATGTTTCGTGTGGAATGGCTCTCGCTGCTTCAAAGGTCTCAGATCGTGAGAATTGTATGGATATTTTGCCCTGGCCATGCGGGTGTACGGGGGAATGAACAGGCTGATAGGCTGGCAGAGATGGCACCTCTTGGTGGAATTTTGCCTATGGACAATGGGGAGGTGGTCGTGCGTTTGTGGGGAAAGTGGAGAAGGCGGAGGAACAGATTGAGAACCCAAATGTGGAAAGAATGAGATTGCGGGGGATCTGCAGGGGTTCTGGAAGAATCTCAAAACTGAGAGGGAAGACCAGGAGAACTTTTAATCAGATAGCGGTGGGAACGATTAGTAGTGTGACTTTTCGCTATCTGTTGAACAAGGGGACGGAGCACGTATGGGAATGTCCTGAGTGCAGTGATGTCGGTTCTTAACTCAACTCAACTCAACAAGTAAACTTATATATATATATATATATATATATATATATATATATATATATATATATATATATATATATATATATATATATATATATATATATATTTTAAATTCGCATATCCTTTTACAGGACTTAGCTGTCAACAGCAGCATCTTTCAGCTGTCTGTTGATCTCTTGATCTCTTGGCAAGATTACGCTCAGTAGTTTGCCATTGCTTTCTGAGCGGCCGGCTCAGTTATCCCGCAAGTCACCAGCGTGGGTCGAACCGCTGCCAGCTCTCGCCTGCTATATATATATATATATATATATATATATATATATATATATATATATATATATATATATATATATATATATATATATAATGTGTGAGTGATTCTCCACCGGTTGAGAACCACTGGTCTAATGCAAGCCTTGTCTCCACTTGATTCCTGATGCCTTTGTTCACTGTCTTATGCCTTCACGGTACATTCATAATTCGTCGTAGGTATTTCATTTCTATGTTTACGGTACTTAATATGAGAACTAACTTAGGAAGCATTGGACGGCACAATTAGGAGATAAGGGAAAGATTTAGAAATGGAAGAAAATACGAGGCTCACCAGTCTCTTTCAAATGGCGACACCAGGTGTCGTTGCCGAACTAAACTTGTTGCTGAAGCCAGGCACTGTCGTCAATGTTTGATGTAAAGTAAGTATAGGGCCGCTTTACACGCATTGGAGCATTTTGGGCATATGGTGCTAGCTTTATATTTTATAGACCAATGGGCGCGCGATGAGTCATGTTTACTTGCTAGGTAATATCTCCGTAGCCACTTTAAGCTGGACCGACCTTGGGAGCTCAGGACATTCTAAACATTACATCCTAATTGGGATTGAACATGTGACCACCGGGTCTGCAGGCCTGCGAGATACCCACTGTGCTACCGTGGCTCCCGTCAATGTTGATGTGGCTGATACCATTTTTGATCTGATTGAAGCTTTTAGTTTCTCTTTCGTCGCATATTTTCTCATTCTTGTTGTTGATTTTGTTGTTTAAGAGTGCAACTCATCACATATGTGTTGCTCTAAAATTATTCTTTGGGCGCATTGAGCATACCCATAAATGTCCTGACCAATCTGGATCGATGGGTGATGTGATCAGTATCCCATGGACCGCCTTTACCTTCCAAGACATGTCCTAGTACCTGTTTTAGGATGGTTCGACCTGAGAGCCCAATTCAATCTCAAACGTTCGCCTCTGTTCAGATTCGAACACATGATCACTTGACCGGCATGATGACGTCAGACCATTACGCTACGGTGCTTCCCATGTATTGCTTTCATGATTATTTCAATGGCATTAATAGCTCACTAGACATCATTTTAACTGTAGTCATATTTGTTTTTAAATTATCACTAAGCAGTTTCCTGCTAGCGTCTGCGATGTGATGGTGCTATCACATTTGGTAGGCCTGGATGCTGGGAGGGTAAGGTGACCAGTTTGTCCATCACTTTCGCAGGCGGCGAGTCCAGGCGTTGAACCCGCGACGATCGTGCTCATGACATCCCCAGCAAAGTTCGCTATTAATTACGCTAGCGCCTAGTTAGTGATAATCAGACTGCAATGGTACCCTGAATCTTCGCTGGACTTTGAAGATGAGAATGGAGCACGTATGGGTGTGTCCCAAGTTCTGTGATGTCAGTTTTTGATTCAACTCAACTCAATTCATCTCACTTAGAATCCATTTTATCTTTTGCAGGGACATTCACTTGTCCGAACGCGACACTCACAGCAACAGCCATCATCAAAATGAGCAAAGGTATCGTGCAGTACAATTTTGCTGAAATCATTAAGGAGCTCAAACAAGATGAGGATCGTGACGATCTTGACGACATAAAGGTTGAGAATGGCAAGGTTCGATTTACAATCTCCGGGAAAGTGGTCTTCAGATGGGATTCTGAGCACAAAGTCGTGTGGTAGACATTCTGCACCGAGGAAGCCACTCTCATCACATTACTTTATTGTATTTTATTGAATTTAAGTGGGCGAGAGAATTTTCAACTTTCATGATTAAACATGAACAAGGTCCATTTTTGTGTTCCTTTGAAGTGTACGATTGCGAAGTGAGAAGTCTCCTAGTTTCATCATGTTCTCCAAATGCTTGTGTGGTAGCATGCTGTATGTGGGGTGTGTGGTAGTATACTTTATGTGGTTGTGTGTGGGGGTACATGCTGTATGTGGTTATGTGTGATAGCATACTGTATGTGGTTGTGTGTGATAGCTTGCAGTATGTGGTTATGTGTGGTAGCATGCTATATGTGGCTATGTGTGGTAGCATACTTTATGTGGTTGTGTGTGGTAGCAAGCTATATGTGGTTATGTGTGGTAGCATACTTTATGTGGTTGTGTGTGGGGGTACATGCTGTATGTGGTTATGTGTGATAGCATACTGTATGTGGTTGTGTGTGATAGCTTGCAGTATGTGGTTGTGTGTGGTAGCATGCTATATGTGGCTATGTGTGGTAGCATACTCTATGTGGTTGTGTGTGGTAGCAAGCTATATGCGTTTGACTACTGCGTGTCATTGTGCGTTCTAGCATACAGTATGTGGTTGTGTATCGTAGTATGCTGTATGTGGTTGAATACTGCATGTCGTTGTGTGTGGCAGTATGCTGTGTGTGGCAGTATGTTGTGTGTGGCAGTATGTTGTGTGTGGCAGTATGTTGTGTGTGGCAGTATGTTGTGTGTGGCAGTATGTTGTGTGTGGCAGTATGCTGTGTGTAGCAGTATGCTGTGTGTGGCAGTATGTTGTGTGTGGCAGTATGTTGTGTGTGGCAGTATGTTGTGTGTGGCAGTATGTTGTGTGTGGCAGTATGTTGTGTGTGGCAGTATGTTGTGTGTGGCAGTATGTTGTGTGTGGCAGTATGTTGTGTGTGGCAGTATGTTGTGTGTGGCAGTATGTTGTGTGTGGCAGTATGTTGTGTGTGGCAGTATGTTGTGTGTGGCAGTATGTTGTGTGTGGCAGCATGATGTATATGGTTGTGTGTGGCAGCATACTGTATGAGATGGTGTGTTTCAGTATTCTATGCTCGGCTGAAAACTTCACGTCATGATTTGTTGAATGCTATGTTTATATATGATACGAGGTGTGGTTGAATATTATGATTGTATCTAAATATAAAGTGCGGTTGATTATTATGTTTATATTTGAATACTATGATTTCATGTAAAAAAAAATGTTATGTTTATATTTGAATACAATGAGTGGCTGAATACTATGTTTATATTTTAATAAAAGGTGTGGTTGACTGAGAGAGTGTGTGTGAGAGTGTATTTGAAAAATACTATGTTTATATTTCAATTTTTCACTTTTCAATTTCATTTCAATACAATGTGTGGATGAATACAATGTATTTGAATACAGGTTGCGCCTGAATACTGTTTGTGCATTTGATTGCATATTTGGTTAAATAGAAAAAAAAGAACTAACGGCTGCAGCAGGATATAGCAATAGATAAAAGAACTAACGGCTGCAGCAGGATATAGCAATAGATAAAAGAACTGACGGCTGTAGCAGGATATAGCAATAGATAAAATAACTAATGGCTGCAGCAGGATATAGCAATAGATAAAAGAACTAATGGCTGCAGCAGGATATAGCAATAGATAAAAGAACTAACGGCTGCAGCAGGATATAGCAATAGATAAAAGAACTAACGGCTGCAGCAGGATATAGCAATAGATAAAAGAACTAATGGCTGCAGCAGGATATAGCAATAGATAAAAGAACTAATGGCTGCAGCAGGATATAGCAATAGATAAAAGAACTAACGGCTGCAGCAGGATATAGCAATAGATAAAAGAACTGACGGCCGCAGCAGGATATAGCAATAGATAAAAGAACTAACGGCTGCAGCAGGATATAGAAATAGATAAAAGAACTAACGGCTGCAGCAGGATATAGCAATAGATAAAAGAACTGACGGCTGCAGCAGGATATAGCAATAGATAAAAGAACTAATGGCTGCAGCATGATATAGCAATAGATAAAAGAACTAACGGCTGCAGCAGGATATAGCAATAGATAAAAGAACTGACGGCTGCAGCAGGATATAGCAATAGATAAAAGAACTAACGGCTGCAGCAGGATATAGCAATAGATAAAAGAACTAACGGCTGCAGCAGGATATAGCAATAGATAAAAGAACTGACGGCTGCAGCAGGATATAGCAATAGATAAAAGAACTAATGGCTGCAGCAGGATATAGCAATAGATAAAAGAACTAATGGCTGCAGCAGGATATAGCAATAGATAAAAGAACTGACGGCTGCAGCAGGATATAGCAATAGATAAAAGAACTAATGGCTGCAGCAGGATATAGCAATAGATAAAAGAACTAATGGCTGCAGCAGGATATAGCAATAGATAAAAGAACTAACGGCTGCAGCAGGATATAGCAATAGATAAAAGAACTGACGGCTGCAGCAGGATATAGCAATAGATAAAAGAACTAACGGCTGCAGCAGGATATAGCAATAGATAAAAGAACTGACGGCTGCAGCAGGATATAGCAATAGATAAAAGAACTAATGGCTGCAGCAGGATATAGCAATAGATAAAAGAACTGACGACTGCAGCAGGATATAGCAATAGATAAAAGAACTGACGGCTGCAGCAGGATATAGCAATAGATAAAAGAACTAATGGCTGCAGCAGGATATAGCAATAGATAAAAGAACTGACGGCTGCAGCAGGATATAGCAATAGATAAAAGAACTAACGGCTGCAGCAGGATATAGCAATAGATTAAAGAACTAACGGCTGCAGCAGGATATAGCAATAGATAAAAGAACTAACGGCTGCAGCAGGATATAGCAATAGATAAAAGAACTAACGGCTGCAGCAGGATATAGCAATAGATAAAAGAACTAACGGCTGCAGCAGGATATAGCAATAGATAAAAGAACTAATGGCTGCAGCAGGATATAGCAATAGATAAAAGAACTAATGGCTGCAGCAGGATATAGCAATAGAAAATGAAAACAGTCAGGTATGTGTAACGCCCTCGAAAAAGTGAGAGATGCTAGACACAGACACTGTACATTCCTTCTGTGTAAGGTCTGTAAGTGTACATTCCTTCTGTGTACGGTCTGTAAGTGTACATTCCTTCTGTGTACGGTCTGTAAGTGTACACTCCTTCGTGTAAGGTCTGTAAGTGTACATATCTTCGTTGTAAGGTCTGTAAGTGTACATATCTTCGTTGTAAGGTCTGTAAGTGTACATTCCTTCGTTGTAAGGTCTGTAAGTGTACATTCCGTCGTTGTAAGGTCTGTAAGTGCACATACCTTTGTTGTAAGGTCTTTAAGTGTACATTCCGTCGTTGTAAGGTCTGTTAGTGTGCATACCTTCGTTGTAAGGTCTTTAAGTGTACATTCCGTCGTTGTAAGGTCTGTTAGTGTGCATACCTTCGTTGTAAGGTCTTTAAGTGTACATTCCGTCGTTGTAAGGTCTGTTAGTGTGCATACCTTCGTTGTAGGGTCTGTACACTGTATCTGTGCTTACTATTTCTCTGTTTTCTCAGGAGTTACACGTACCTGACTCATTTGATTTTTTATTTGGTAGAATACTTTGTATGTATTTTAATACAGTGTGTAGTTGAATACTATGTGTGTATGTGAGTACAGTGTGTGTACGGAAAATATTTGTGCCAGTGGGACAACTGAAGATCTTAGTTCGTATTTATTATGTATTTCCTGTTTAAAAACAAATAATAACTCCCAGATAAGGACAAACATTAATCTGTGAAATGCTAACCAAAAGCATATGGCAACAAGTGCTGGAGATCCACTGCAGCTGAAGATGACATTTGATTAATTAATTAACATTATTTCATTCAATGTTTTTGACAATTGTAGCGCTCCTTTCATATTTGAACTAAAGTTCGGTTGTCCTGTTGTGAATGTACTTTGTATAAAACTGATGGATAATTGTAGATCATCCATGCATATATTTTGAATGTTTATATTTTAGTTTATCGCCTAAGAATAATATGAAAATATGATGAAAGATGGATGCCTGCGTAGGAAAGTGTTCTGTGGACTATGTAACAATTGTTAAGGTTTTCGAAATAAAAGATTTTCTTTCATTACGTGACAAATATATTTGTTACTTGGTTATTTACTATGTTAAAAGTAAGATGTTAAAGTTCATCTGAACGTTTGTATGTGCACACTTTTGTATAATTCTGTTTCTGTCTGTTCGTTTGCGTGGATTTCACAGTCTTCTTGTTTAATTTTGTTTCTTTACGTTTGTTAATGTACTACCTGCTTTTCTATCTTTGTTTAGTTGTGTATGTAAGTTCACTATACAACAAGATATTTGTGTTACTGCATGACTGAATGTGTTTTTCTCTCTATTTGTCTGTCTGTCTATATCTTTCTGTCTGTTTCTCTCTCTCTCTCTCTCTCTCTCTCTCTCTCTCTCTCTCTCTCTCTCTCTCTCTCTCTGTCTTTCTATCTATCTATCTATCTATCTATCTATCTATCTATCTATCTATCTATCTATCTATCTATCTATCTATCTATCTATCTATCTATCTGTGTGTGTGTGTGTGTGTGAGAGAGAGAGAGACATAGAGAAAGAGAGAGCTTGACGATAGGGCTAGACACTTTTCTGAAAAGTAACAATTGTGTATTTCAATGTGACGTACCAGGTCATAGTTGTCCTGTATATATGGGTTGCAGTAGTAAGTTAGCTTTCGTAACCACACACATACACACGAAAGCACACACACGCGCACTCACAATATATCTTAGTAAGTGATGGAAAATGCAAAGGAGCCTTTTTCAGAACATGAGGCTTTGGAGAGAGTAATCCACCATGGATGTTTTACATTCAACAGACTTATTCCATTGATGTGTATACGAGTTCTCACAATAAGACAAGCTTAGAAACTTCTAATGACAGTGAAAATGTGGTTTCTGGGGAAAATGCTAAGAATATCATGGACGAACAGAAAAAAAAACTGCATGAGACA
The DNA here is from genome assembly GCA_963921405.1 of Cepaea hortensis. Lineage (NCBI taxonomy): Eukaryota > Metazoa > Mollusca > Gastropoda > Stylommatophora > Helicidae > Cepaea > Cepaea hortensis. The sequence goes on along the minus strand of OY992881.1, from coordinate 89,866,335 downwards.
GTCGTACGATAAACAAACGAAAACTGTAAATTGACTCGAGAAATTAGGCCGAGACTGCCAGGGTTGTTTGGTACATCACCAGGAGAGATTGACTGGACAACATAGTGACAATTGGGAAGACTGCTGGGAAAAGAGCAAGAGGAAGGCAGAGAGATACATGTCTGTGTGGCGTGACCATATGGCATAATTGGGACAAGAACACGGAGCTGATCTGAGACTCTGGTAGTCTGGTGATGAGAGAGAGAGAGAGAGGGTAAACCATGACCGCCCACGCATCCATACATATCACATGAGCATGATGTACGATCGAGCTTGAAAAGAAAACCTTACTTGTTTGTGTATAGAGTGAATACATTCTGAAAAAGTAAAGAACAAATGTATCATATTTCGATGTAGTCACCACTGCGTTCAATGTAACTCCTCCAGCTCCGATAAAGTGCTTGGATTCCTGTAGAAGAAAATTCTCTTGTTTGCGTGTGTAACCACTCATGCACCGCCTGCTGTACATCGTCACAGAAGTCACGCCGTTTTGAAACTTCCTACTCCACTCATACATTTGCTGGACTGACAGGTATGCATCACCATACTGGACCTTCATTCGCTGATGAATTTCTATAGGTTTCACGCCTTCACTGATTTAAAAAAAAAACAACGGATAACAGAGCTCTGCTCTTCTTTGGTGCATGACAAAAGTTGGACGGCCATCTTTAAACTATCCTTATGACGTAAGAGTGTTCGTCTGCACTATGTTATCACGTGCTTAACCCTCTTGACATCCTTGTTAACAATATTGACAGGTTACAAGACAATGGCACGGTTATTGTGATTTCTATCACACTTGTAAGGTTTTCATTTGAAGCCTCCCCCCCCCTCCCCTCGTATATTTGCCACGGGAGACTGTTTATATGTAACAGCGGTATGAACTTTACTGTTGTCACTCTCCGTTCAAGTAGAAGATAGCATGTAGTTTTGTCACAAGTAACCGAGTGTATAACAAATCTAGTTAGCAGCTGAAGACACGCTGAAAATGTCATCCACATAATTATATCAAGGCTTTGTTATGAAAATAGCAGGTGCTTTAGCGTTGGTGATAGGAAGCTACGCTGATAATGTCATGAATGAATGCTGTCGGACGAGGTTCGAGTCCTGCGACCGTCGTCTGGCTAAACTTGGGGAAGACTGGCCACCTATGTCTCCCTGCATTCAGGCCTAAATGTATGACAGCCCTATCATAACACACATCCGTAGCAGGAAACTGCGTCGAGACAAATCATTATTAGAAATAAGGTTAAGGCAATACTACAGGCATGCCCAAATTGTGAGATCTGTGTACGGAGCAACGACATGCTTCAGTTTTCAGATCTGTGTACGGAGTAACCACATGCTTCAGTTGTTAGATCTGTGTACGGAGTAACCACATACTTCAGTTGTTAGATCTGTGTACGGAGTAACCACATGCTTCAGTTGTTAGATCTGTGTACGGAGTAACCACATACTTCAGTTGTTAGATCTGTGTACGGAGTAACCACATACTTCAGTTGTTAGATCTGTGTACGGAGTAACCACATGCTTCAGTTGTTAGATCTGTGTACGGAGTAACCACATACTTCAGTTGTTAGATCTGTGTACGGAGCAACCAGATGCTTCAGTTGTTAGATCTGTGTACGGAGCAACCACATGCTTCAGTTGTTAGATCTGTGTACGGAGTAACCACATGCTTCAGTTGTTAGATCTGTGTACGGAGCAACCACATGCTTCAGTTGTTAGATCTGTGTACGGAATAACCACATGCTTCAGTTGTTAGATCTGTGTACGGAGTAACCACATACTTCAGTTGTTAGATCTGTGTACGGAGCAACCAGATGCTTCAGTTGTTAGATCTGTGTACGGAGTAACCACATACTTCAGTTGTTAGATCTGTGTACGGAGCAACCACATGCTTCAGTTGTTAGATCTGTGTACGGAGTAACCACATACTTCAGTTGTTAGATCTGTGTACGGAGTAACCACATACTTCAGTTGTTAGATCTGTGTACGGAGTAACCACATGCTTCAGTTGTTAGATCTGTGTACGGAGCAACCACATGCTTCAGTTGTTAGATCTGTGCAAGGAGCAACCACATGCTTCAGTTGTTAGATCTGTGTACGGAGCAACCACATGCTTCAGTTGTTAGATCTGTGTACGGAGCAACCACATGCTTCAGTTGTTAGATCTGTGTACGGAGCAACCACATGCTTCAGTTGTTAGATCTGTGTACGGAGTAACCACATACTTCAGTTGTTAGATCTGTGTACGGAGCAACCACATACTTCAGTTGTTAGATCTGTGCAAGGAGCAACCACATGCTTCAGTTGTTAGATCTGTGTACGGAGCAACCACATGCTTCAGTTGTTAGATCTGTGCAAGGAGCAACCACATGCTTCAGTTGTTAGATCTGTGTACGGAGTAACCAGCACAGAGTTTTGACGATAGAGGGCAGACATAGGAATGACTGGGGGAGACTCCGTGGCCATGTGGTTACGCCGTCTGCCGAATGTTGTAGGTTCGATTCCAGAGTACTTCATTCGGTTTGCGAGTGCAATTTTATTGGAGACTCCGGGTGGTCTTGCTGGAGCTACGGAGGTCATGCTTTGTTCGACGCTTTTTGCAGGTCGCATTGTGGAAAAAGACCTAGCTGTATGGGGTTAAACATGGTGGAACGAAGTGGATCCTCTTGGCTTTAGGACGGACTGACTTTATGCGAGACAAGGACATGTCGGAAGCCTTATCGGCTTCACAGTGTTGAGGGGTTTCAACATGACACTATCTAAGATCAGTGGCCGGGGGAGCAAGTTGCTGAGATTATATATCACATCTTTGGTGCAGCGTTGTCAGGAGAGAGAGAGAGAGTGAGAGAGAGAGAGAGAGAGAGAGAGAGAGAGAGAGAGAGAGAGAGAGAGAGAGAAGGTATGTGTAGGAGAGAGTGAGAGAAAGTCTGTGTGTATGAGAGTTTGTGTATGAGAGTGAGAGAGTGTGAGTGTGTGAGTGAGAGAGGGTGAGTGTGTGTGTGTGTGGGGTAGGAGAGAGAGAGAGAGAGAGAGAGAGAGAGAGAGAGAGAGAGAGAGAGAGAGAGAGTTGTATTAGAGGGATTACATAGAATCACAACCTACATTCTGGCTGGGTTATTCTGATCTACATTGCCACCGTGTTGTAAATCGGAAGTGTATTACAGGCCCTAGCCTACAGTAGTTCTGGCAGTGCCATAACAACTTCAGTCTAGAGACACACTCGTGCTCCGAAGGTTGTGGGTTCGATTCCGGAGTACATCATTCTGTTCACGGAGCAACGAAGTCAATCCTCTTGGATTTAGCACGGACTGACTATATTCGAGACAAGGACATGTCGGGAGTCTTATCAGCTTCACAGTGTTGAGAGATGTTAACATGACACTGTCTGAGATCAGTGGCCGGGGGAGCAGGTTGTTGCGATTATATAGAATCACAGCCCACATCCTGTCTGGGGTATTCTTATCTACACGTCCAAAGTGTTGTAGATCAAAAGTGTGTTACAGGCGAAATACTCCATTGGTTTAGCCAAATCTTTATCAAGTTAAGCCCAGATACAAACACACTTGAATCGCTAGAAATAGATGCAGTGACACCCTGACGACTACAAGCAGTGCTACAATCGTAACATGTTTGCACCGGGGGTTGTCTCGGTGACTTAAATTGTAAGTAATACATACGTTTAATTACGCAGTGGAGGACTTGTCCCCCCTAAAGGCCTCTAGCCCCACTATGGTCCTTGTGGTCCACCAAGGCCCGTCTGCCAGTGTTAGTGGACAGTCATTTGGTGATTCGAGTTTGCAGTTTAGATGACCGCCTCTGCACCCTGGCAAAATCAAGTACAGATAAATCTACACATTGATCTGAGCCAAAAGACTGGCCCTTGTCAGCTTGTCCGCTGCAAGTGGGTTATTGCGGCCCCTGATGAAGTACCCCCCCCCCCCCCCCCCCGCCCTAAACATGAGACAATATCTATAAAATGTTGATGACCTTTCAGTAGTTTTGTCTCCTGGTAAGTATATGTTTATGGCTGCACACTCTGCAGATGCCGCTCAAGCGTAGCTGCTATATGCTTGCCTGCCGATCCACTGCTCATGGGTTTGAATCCTTATCAAGGCAGATATTTAAAATTCACCTGGGCTCTCATTGCAACCCAGGCTAAACTGGCCGCTCCGACATGTTTTGGGAAGTAAAGACGGCCGTAGTAATATTGGCCACATCATCGAGCGTCCATTGATCTCTCAACACAGGGGTCTAAACTACATGTCCAATACGTCATGATAAGGCGTGCACAAGGGTCTCTCAACACAGGGGTCTAAACTACATGTCCAATACGTCATGATAAGGCGTGCACAAGGGTCTCTCAACACAGGGGTCTAAACTACATGTCCAATACGTCATGATAAGGCGTGCACAAGGGTCTCTCAACACAGGGGTCTAAACTACATGTCCAATACGTCATGATAAGGCGTGCACAAGGGTCTCTCAACACAGGGGTCTAAACTACATGTCCAATACGTCATGATAAGGCGTGCACAAGGGTCCTTGATCTACCTACAGAATATAGTACAATAGCTGTAAACATGTTTACTACTACTACTACTACTACTACTACTACTACTACTACTACTACTACTACTACTACTACTACTACTACTACTACTACTACTACTACTACTACTACTACTACTACTACTACTACTACTACTACTACTACTACTACTACTACTACTAATTACTACTATTACTACTACTACTGCTTGTACTACAAGTTGTACAAGTTGTACTACTATAATATATAATTAGTTACACACAGTTGCTGTGTATTACTGACCAATATGTGCGACAGTCACCGTGCTACATTTAGCTTTGTTTAGATAGTCACGTAACAAATTACCCTTAAATAATGCAAGGTTAAAAACTAGATATTTATTGTCGTCGTGTCAGGCAGGGCACCCTGATTGCATACACAAGTACAACAGTTGCTAACCCCATATTTCAGACTAATGGAAACTCGTTGTATGATATAGTAAATACCGCTTTTACTTCCCAGAACATTTTCTACTACTCAATTTAGGGTGAATGGGCATAAGACCTCAGATCAATGGGAACAAAAATCCGCTCCTCGAATGGGATTTCAGCACATTACCACTGAATCGACAGGCATAAAAGCTACAAGATATCTTATTCTACGAGCGTATATTCAAAGAAACAGTGTACAAGGCAAGGTTGACATGTAGGTAGATACAGTTGTTGACGCTTTTAGTCTGTATATCTGTAAGGTCGCGATATGAGCTGGGATGTCCAGCTCCTTCTATTGACAAAATGCTGCATATCGTCTGGTAACCATTTAACGGGTGTGTCGCGGTAGCACAGTGGTGAACTGGATTGCCTGCAGACCATTTGGTCATGGAGTCCGCATCTCCACCCAGGCTGATTTATTTAAGTTGATTTGGGTTCCCAGGTCGACTTAGCCTAAAATAGCTACCAGGAAATAACTTGGGAAATAAAGGCGGCAGGTCGGATGCTGATGACATCACCTTGCGAGTGACGATCTATAGAATTATCAGTCTAGAACCATATATCCGATGCGCCTTAAGGCCTGTGAAAGGATTCTTTACTTTCTGCATATTATCTTATAGCATACATTGAACTGATTCGGTACATGTACTAACGGAAATATAATGAATGAATCACCAACACACGTGAAGTAGACGGCAAGCTTTACTAGAACACGGTGACAAGTAACACAATTGACGTTACGGCAAAAGCCTTCGTCGGCACACAAACAAAAAACACACAGTTAATACAACTACAGGAAAATACTACACGAAAAAATGTATATATATATATATATATATATATATATATATATATATATATATATATATATATATGTGTGTGTGTGTGTGTGTGTGTGTGTGTGTGTGTGTGTGTACAAGAGGAAATGACACCTGATGAACTGGCAATACAAGCTAAAGATATCTTGATAACAGCAGCCAAAGATTCAATTCCGACCAGGACTAAGCAACATAAGCCATGGATTACATCAGACACGTTAGAATTAATAATTATATAAGTTAGTCATCTGTATCACTGTTTTGGACTGGGCACGTGAGTGATGGAATCCTCGTGCATGATTATAACCATAACCTGTATTATATCAGAAAGGTATTCATTGATGTTTTACCAGTACATTTGTCTTAAAGGAGCCATGGTAACGCTTTAGCTAGCCTGCTGGCCTGAACGCCTGGTGTTCGTGTCTTCGAATCCCCATCCTGATGTGGATTATTGTTTTTCCTAACCTGGGCTTCCAAGACGATCCAGCCTAATGTGGGTACCATGATATATTATGGAAAGTAAAAAAGGCCGGAATGGTATCGACCATATCACCCATCGGGCGCCTACTGGTCTACACAAATATGAGTCTAGCACCATATACCCAATAGGATTGAAGACGTAAGAAAATGATTCTCTACTTTACTCTATTGTATATTTTAAAGTAACTTCGTTTTTCTTCATTTTACTTACTTATTTGTTGTAAAGTAACTTCGTGTTCACTATTTAGCCTTGCGGTTGCAGTTTAGCTGATAGCGTTTAATTATCACAATATTCTTGCAAAAATGAAAGAATAGCCGGCAAAACGAAGAAACATAAAGAAACAACCCGTTTTCCTGTAAACATTAAACTTTCACCGATGTACACAAATACAGATTTGTCATTTAACTTTTTTTTAAAATCGGGAATTTGTTTGAAACACGTAAATTCCGACAACCATATGACGTGGCCATTAGTTATGTTTAGGGAAAACCGCGGGATGTATAGTTAGGTAACTGCATTTAGTTAATTCCAGCTGTGACAGAGAATGTCAGGGTCTATCCCATACATTGACGTGTCCTCACATTTACTACAGGGGAATAAAAACGCAAACCCACTTTATTTTGAATTAATTACCGCCGCATCAGTCGATCAAGTAAGTTTGGAGGTTGTGACTTTAGTGTTTGGATCTTTATAAGTAAAAACAGTCAGTCAAGGACCTTCCCCGCCTTGAGGGGTGTGGGGCATAAGGTCCTAGACCCACATGTTTATAGACCTATCGGTTCTTGATATGCGATGTGATAAGTATCTCGCGTGTCGCCTTTACGTTCCCTGACATTTTTTAGTACTCTTTTAGGTTGAGCCCAGGATTTTTTTAAAAATCCGTTTGTTGCGGAATCGAACGGACCGGACCGGCAGGCGGGCATCTAGAGTATCCCCACGTATCTTTATAACTAACTATATTATATGTGTAACTGGTTTTATTATCTTTATTATTAGCTGTATAATCTTTATAAGTAGCTGTAGTATCTTTATAACTAATATAAGTAACTTTATAACTAACTGTAGTATATTTGTATCTAGCTATAATATCTTTATAACTAGTTGTATTATATTTTTAACTAGCTTAGTATCTTTATTACTAGCTGTAATATCTTTATGCCCGTCTCCGTGGCTAAGGCCTTGCGGACGCGATTTGTGAGCCTGCTTACCTGTATTCGAAACACAGCTGCGACCGATTTAGCAGCAGACCGCGTCGCGCTGGGTCTTAACGTGTTTGTATGGGAGCCGGTCGTTCAGAAAACATTGGCAAACTACTCAACGTAAACTTGCCAAGACATCAACCACAGCAGTAAAATTCTAGTGTTGACATTGTAAATAGGATATGCAATATATATATATATATATATATATATATATATATATATATATATATATATATATATATATATATAGCTTTATAGCTAGGTATAGTATCTTTAATAGTAGCCAAAGTATCTTTACAGCCAATTACAGTATATTTGGATATTGTTCTACACCAATGAACACTCGAGGGGTGATGTAGTCAATACAATGCTGGCCGCATTTACTCTCCAGGATTCCTCCGAAGTCGGAGAGTATCTGCCTGCACGGTGAGGAACCACCAGTCTGCACACCAATAAGCCAGACATGGGACAACGGATACTCACGCAAACCTCAGGTCCTGTATGACATCACACTGATGTTGGACAACAGGATGTCTTCATCCGACATACAGGACTTCGCGTCGGAGCTCAAGCCAACGAACACAAGCAAGCAAGCAAGCTCTCCAGGACATTTTCTCGTACACGTGTTAGATTGCGTCAACCTGGTAGCCCAGGTCAATGTAAAAGAAAAATCTGCCTCAATGTGGATTCAAACACATACCCACTGGGCCAGAAGACAGAGTGCTAGCCACTGAGCCGCGGCGGCCACCGCCACGCTGTGTGCCGTCTGGAGTTATTTCACGCTCCCTGTTGTGAGGAAAGTGCTCATTCTAACCTCTAGGTCAAGCGCTCGTTGCCAGTAGTCACACATGTACTCACTCACTGTGTGTCTCTAACGCACTCTCTGTCTCAGACTCAGCCTCTCGTGTCTTTCTTTGTCTTTCTGTCTCTCATTCTCTCTCTGTCTCTCTCTCTGTCTCTGTCTCTTTCTCTCTGTCGTTCTCTCTGTCTGTGTCTTTCTGTTTCTCGTTCTCTCTTTCTCTCTCTTTCTCTCTATATGTCTTTCTGTCTCTTGTTCTCACTCTCTCCCCCCTCTACGTTTTTCTGTCTCTTTTTCTCTCTCTTGTTCTCTCTCTATGTCTTTCTGTCTCTTGTTCTCTCCCCCTCTCTCCCTATGTCTTTCTGTCTATTCCCCCCTCTCTATGTATGTCTTTATGTATCTCGTTCTCACTCTCATTCTCTCTCTCACCCATCTGTCTCTGTCATATGTATGAATCTATGTCTCTCTATCTCTCACATCCTGTGTATGCTAGACTGAATTTGAACACGCCACTTTACCAAATGTGTACTGTTTTTCGCAGACAAAAACATCTGAAGTTTGTGATATAAACCTTGGTCAAAATGGATGAGCCAAGAATAATACAACTAGACATCAAAAAACTATTTGTTGACTATTTAAAGACTCGAAGAATAGGTAAGTTATAATCAATCCTTGGATAATTACTGATGATTAATATTTATAACGTTGAGTAACTAAAACTGAATAGAAATACAGTGATTGAAAACTTTGGAAAGAACATTATTCTACATTTTCATTTTTTGTTAAGACTAGAGTTATTGCAACACAACGAATCTCCTTCTGTACTTCTTCGTACCTCACGTAAACACGAGTATATTCAACTATAATAGCAGATCTTGTTGAGATCTTCATAGAGTTTGTATTCAAGTGGAGCGGGTATAGGTCAGCATAGATATTTACGTTCTGTATCTGTTGGCCATGTATACCATAATATATTGGTAATTTATCTTCATAATATAAAATGCACAACTAGCTCTAGGGCAACGGAAACAGTAAGCCAAGTCACCATGGTAATCAGTGGATCGATGGAATATCTGAGACGATGAATACCAACATGTAAGAAGCAAACGTACACCACGTCTCTCTTCAAATATTTCGTCTGAACTTTACGCTCACAGGCTAAACAAAAATCAGGCAGTCGTAGAACAACAATAAAAACATAATCAAAATCGTCTTGGAATATCAGGTGTGGAGAAAATATTGATGATCATGACTTACTGGTCGTTAGTGTCATATCATATTTTACTTCACTTCTAAAGGTACCTTGCCGTCTTGACGGACGAATGTTTGTTAAATTGTGCTTAAAACAGGCATAATAACATATCCATAGCACAAAGTTAAAGTTAGTTGCATATTCTTTACAGGACGTCGCAGTCAACACCAACATTTTTGCTGTTGTGATCTCTGTGCAAGTTTACGTTCAGTAGCTTGCCATTGCTTTCTGAACTACCGGCACCCATACCATTATTTAAAAAAAAACAACAACGCAAAACGGTTTGCTGTCAAATCGGTTGCAGCTGTGTTTTGAACGCGGTTAAGCAGAATTACGAACTGCGTCCGTAACGCCAGAGCCACGGAAAAGTCCATAGCATATAGCCTGGGCTAAATTGTAGAGGCCAGGTGTTGCCCATGTCTAGTTTACTACAGAGGAAAGGTAACATCATCACATCTGGAACAAAACAAGCTGCAGAAGCTGCTGGATCCGCAAAGCAATGCTTTAAATGTCCGCCTATAGGAGCTTCGATTCCAGACCAGTTGCCGACCAAGGCTTAGAGCCTAGTCTGCATTGTTGTGACATTTAGTCTTTAGGTTGCATTTCCTCGCACCAGGATAAGGCGTGTATCCTCCCAATTGGGGTTGTCATGTTTGGTGACACTAACAGAAAAGAGATACTACCATCTACTCACATACGGTTACTCAATCATATCTGACTAAGGCCTGTCAATATTCTCATTTGAATCGGGAAGCTACTTTTAAGAGATGGAGGCACAGCGTTCAGAGATGAGATAGAGAAAGAGGGATTGAGAGAGAGATTGAGAGAGAGATTGAGAGAGAGAGAGAGAGAGAGAGAGAGAGAGAGAGAGAGAGAGAGAGAGAGAGAGAGATAATGTGTGCTTTCGGAATCTATTGCAGCCAACCTTACTTGTGAAGGTGGTACTTGATTTATTGATAATTGATTGATCTGACATGAAGAAATGAATATTTATGTCGTAGTTATCAAAAGAGAATCTTAACCAATGGAAAAGTCTTGTTATCACAACCGAGAGCCAATGTAGCATAAATGTGGCCGGATGAGATTATGTCAGGGGTGAGGATCCTCTGGAAAAGACTGGAACATCAAATTGTATAACAGAGATAACAGATGTAAAGAAAATATGTTAGTCTCCGATAAATCATGGTATAATGTCCATCGTATACTTATCTTCCTCCGAATACCCCTGCTGAATATATATATATCATCAAGTGCCATGCCGGCTGGCGTAGGCGTTCATGGCTCTCCACAGATCTCGGTCTTTGGTTTTCTGGATCAACTCTGCTGCTGATATTCCTCCATGCCACCGTCTCAATCCATCCAGCATCACTTCTCTTGGTCTACCTCTGCCTCTCTTCCCCTCGATCTTTCCAGTTGTTACGATGTTCTCCAATGCCTCTCTTCTCATCACATGACCGAAGAAAGCTGTTTGTCTCTGTCTTATTGTTGTATATAATGTTCTAGTTTCATTAGCCTGTTTCAGGCAGTCGTCGTTAGTTACTCTGGCAGTCCAAGGAATTCGCAACATTCGTCTCAGGAACCACATCTCTGTTGCTTCTAATTTCTTTTTAATCTGTTCATTTACATTCCAAGATTCACTGCCATACAGCAAAACTGGTTCTACATAGCATTTCAGCACTCTCTTTCTTACATTCAGTGATAGTGACTTATTGCATAAGATACTCTTCATTTTCTGAAATGCGGCTTTTGCCTGCCCTATTCTGCTCCTAATCTCTGTTGTACATCTTCCATCTGATGTTATAAATGCCCCTAGGTATCTAAAATTATCAACTTGGTTAAGGATTTTCCCTTCTATTTCTATGTCACATTTTGGTGTCACCATTTTCTTTGATATTACCATTGTTACTGTTTTCTTGATATTCAAGGAGAGTCCTTTCCTTGCACTCTCTGTTACTACAACGTCTAATAATTGTTGTAGGTCTGTTGAATTATCCGCCACCAATACTGTGTTATCTGCATCTTCTTCTTCTTCAGCGTTCCGAGCCATTGAGGTTCTTTGCTGCAAATACAATCCGTCTCCATTCGTCTCTCTGGTGGACCTTCTCTTGCCAGTCGTTGATTCCAAGTGCTTGTAGGTCTGTACATGTATTATCTCTCCACCGCCTTCTTGGTCTACCTCGGGGTCTACGGTCATTTATTTCCTGAGTGTAAGCGAGTTTTGTTTCCCTATTATCTTCCATTCTTTCTATATGCCCCAGCCATTGTAGTCTATTAGCCTTCATGATACCAGTGATTAGCGGGGACTTAAACAGATCATAAATGTCTTTGTTACTTCTTCTTTTCCACTCTCCACTTTGTGTATCCCTAATGGGTCCAAAGATGCGTCTTAAAATTTTGTTCTCAAAGGTTTGTAACAAGGCTTCGTCTCCTTTCGTTGTACTCCATGTTTCAGAGCCATACAGCACAACTGGTCTGATCAGTGTTTTGTATATTGTGATTTTGGTGTTACGAGATAGCGCCTTTGATTTTAGTAGATGTTGTAGTGCATAGTATATCTTATTTCCAGAGTTGATTCTAGTTTGTATTTCTTCCCTTATGATGTTGGAGCAGTTGAAGATTGTACCCAGGTATTTGTATGTTTCCGTTCTTTTAATGGTCATATTATCTATTTGTATGTGGCCAGAGTTTCTAGCCATTCCGTCTCTTGAAATTACCATATATTCTGTCTTATCTTGGTTGATAACCAGCCCCATCTGTTGGGCTTTTCCCTTTAAGTGAGTCAATATTTCCAATGTCTTTTGTTCACTTTGCCCTATAATATCTATATCATCTGCATAACCAAGCAGCTTGGATGTTCCTCCAATATCACATTCCTCCTTTACCTTCCTTACAACTTTCTCTAGAGCCAGATTGAAGAGTAGCGGCGATAGTGCATCACCCTGTGTCATCTGCATAGCGTATATTATTTATATTATAACCTCCAACTAGTATTCCTGGCATCTCTTTGATCTCTCTCATTATTACTTCGCTATACACGGAGAAAAGATCTGGTGACAAGACACACCCTTGTCGTACTCCTAGCTTTATCTGTTCGTAAGTACCCTCTTTATTTCCCATTTTAATTGCTGCTACTTGGTTCCAGTAAACATTCTTTATTATTCTTAAATCTTTTCCATCAATGTTGATATCTTCCAACATTTTAATCAGTTCATCATGTTTTACTTTATCAAATGCCTTAGTATAATCTATGAAGCACAAATATATGTCTCTCTGTTTCTCTATTGACCTTTCTATTAGTGTCCGTAATGTATAAATTGCATTGTTTGTGCTCTTTCCTTCCACAAATCCATACTGTTCTTCACTAATTTCCATTTTTATTTTCTTTTTGGTTCTTCTCATTATGATTCTGAGTAGAAGCTTAGTGATATGGTTTATAAGGTTAATTGTACGAAAATCTTCACAATCAATTGCTCCTGGTCTTTTTGGTATAGCTATAAATACAGATTTCAGCATATCACTGGGTAAATATCCACTGCTGTAAATATCATTCAACATTTTGGTTAATATATCTACTCCAAATTCTCCCAATACTTCTAATTCTTCTATTGTGATTTCATCTGGCCCAGCTGTTTTTCTTTTCTTCATACGTTTCATAGCGTCAGCGACTTCTTCTTTCAGAATAGGTGGACCTTCTAAGTTACTATCTTCTGTTAATTCTTCCCTTTCTCCTACATATAATTCTCTTATATACTCATTCCACCTCTTCATTATAGCATCTTCCTCTAATATTATCTTTCCTATTTTTGATTTAAAACACCCTGTATTTATTCTTATTTTTCTTCCTGTAAGCTCACTGATTTGTCTGTGCATATTTTTTGTATCTTTAATGGAATTTAATTCAATTTTTTTGCATTGCTCGTTTAACCAACTTTCTTTAGCCTTCCCACATTTATCTTTTATTTCTTTATTTATCTTAGCGTATTCTTGTTTGTCATTTTTACTCTGTTTTCTTTTGTCCACCAATTTTAAGATATCTTCATTCATCCATTTTTTCTTAGCTATTTTGCCTCTCTCCGGTAATACTTCTTTGCTAGTTTGATGAATGGAGTCCCTTAACATTTCCCATTGTTCATCTATACTCTGTATTTTAGTTATTTTTCACAGTCACTCTGTATTGTTCTTGCATTTCTTTATCTATTTTCAGAACCTCTTTATTAAGTCTCATGTTCTTAACCATTTTTTCCCCTCTCTTTAATCTTACTTTTATTTGTCCACATAGTGGTACATGATCACTATTACAGTCAGCACCAGGCATTGTCTTTACATTAATTAAAGCATTTTTAAATCTTTTATTAATTAGTATGTAGTCAATTTGGTTGCGTATTTTCTTATCAGGGCTTATCCATGTGTACAGTCGTCTTTTATGGTGCTTAAACCATGTGTTTCCAATTATCATATCATTGATGTTTGCCCATTCTATTAGCTTTTCCCCTCTTTCATTTCTTGTACCTAAACCATAATTCCCCACTACATCCTCCATTTTTCCCTTTCCTATTTTTGCGTTAAAATCACCAAGTATTATCTTTATTTCTTGTGATCCAATTTGAGCCATCGCCATTTCTATTTCGTCGTAAAAGTGTTGTATTTCTTCCTCACTACTGCTTGCTGTTGGTGCATATACTTTAATATTTATGTCTATTGGTTTGCCTTTGATTTTTACCATAATAACTCTATCTGAAATACACCAGTATCCATTAATTGATTTGGCTGTTTTTTCGTCTAATATTATTCCTACACCTTTTTCATGTGTATCCCCTCCAGAATAAATTATTGTGTGATTGTCAGCTATAATTTTGCCCGATCCCTTCCATCTCATCTCACTAACGCCTAGTATATTCATTTTCATTCTATCCATCTCTCTTAGAACATTGGTCAACTTTCCTAGCTCATTTAATGTCCTAACATTCCATGTTCCTACTCTAAATTTATTTATTTTAGTTAAGATTTTGCCATCAGTAGCTGGATGACGGTCTGGTGTCACCTGTGGCTCATGACTGTCCCTACCGGACGAGGATGCCCTAAGACAGCCATTAGCGTCCTTCACTAACTTTGATATATGTTTTGCCATGAAGTCTTGGGAAGATAATGTGGTGGTTTCCCCTTGCCTTCCACATTCACATGATGGTCTTTTTACCTCTGCCTTTGACAGCCATTTCCGACTGTAAGGACAAGTGAGTGCCCTGCTCTGCTCAGCTGCAGAGTTGTCCATTTATTCCGGTGGATACTCGGTCCCCAGAGCTGTGTTAGCCACACCGTAGTGTGTTTCCATCCTCTACCGCGGGGAGGTGCAGTTGGGATTTTCCCTTCATAAAGTTGTGGTCTATGACCAAAACTCTTCAGTACTTTTTTTTAATATATAGTCAAATGATATTCCATTAGTATTTTAACAATCAAGAGATTATACTCTTAAAATAATTATTTCACACTCATCTAAATAGATGAAATACTAACAGGAGACCTCTTGTTGAGATCTTAGTATTAGCATGTATTAATAGACCAATGGGTTTATCAGAAACCGATTCAAATGAAAATATACTCACTTAGAAAAGTCCCACTGCGGTCTTTACATCCTTGGCTCTCTGTTTGCACATCGATTTTATTCAAATGCAGCTTGGGTTCCTTGGATCAGTATCATCAGATGTTCATGAACTGAAAGATTGTCTGCATGGCCTTCCCAATGTCTCGAACATCGGACACCGCCTTCGTTTACATGAAGATGTTCAAGATCGATTTGTGCTTTATATCCGAGGTTTCGCTTTCTGAATTCGTCTGTTTATGGTGAAATGTTCACAAAAAAAAAAAAAAAAAAAAAAAAAAAAAACAAACAAACCCAACACTGTCTATAACTGTTAATAGTTAGTTAACAATCACAAACTGTTCTGGTGTGGCATCGTGTTCATTTTCTAAACATTAAGGTGGTAATTTAATATGTTTATTCTGAAAGATCATAATGCACCACATTGGTAACTTCAATCTCTTGATTATAGCAGGTGAACCCCATTGGTCCGTCATCTTAGAATTCACACATTAAATATGTTTCTAAAATGTCTACCTCAACCAACATTTGTGAAACATGAACTTGAGTAAGTCCTGCTGCCACAAAGTTAAGCAGTCGTCTTTCGCATGCATAAAAACGCGCAAAACTAATGTTTTATGGTTTTATATATATATATATATATATATATATATATATATATATATATATATATATATATATATATATATATATATATATATAATTGACAATTTGTTAGGGCTGTTTGTGATTTAGTGGCAAATTAACGTACAGTATTTTGCCATTGCTTTCTGAACGACTGCCACTCATACCATTACATGAAAACCAGCGCAAGGCCCTCTGCTTCCAAATCGCCCGCAGCTGTGATTCGAACCCGGTATGTGGGATTACGAAGTGCGTACGTAACCCCTTTACCACAGAGTGAAGTGTATAGTACTTCTACAGAATCATAATTTTAAAATACATAGAGTAATAAGAAAGTATTATAACCGTTTGGCAGTTTCACTATCTTAAACCTTCTATAAGCATTTAACCCCAATCGCTGACTGGACACTGAAACGACCTCCCCAGTTGGCAGGTGTACTTGTTAACCACGCGATTCATACAAAGTGACGTGGTTTCCCCTGTTTATTATGTGTGGCTGTATTCATAGACTTCTGGAGGAGTTTAAGTCGTCGCAAAGATGGGGAGAGTAAAAATAATGAATAAGTCGAGCAGAAGCGACTTCCCTATGCCTGCCAGTATTGATGACCCTCTGCTATTTATGGCGACAAGCTATATGCCAACAACCTCCTTTTCCTTTACACGTTTGCTTTTCTTGTTTTTCAAATGGGAATTTTCTACCAGTCATTGACACCTAATAACATCACTAATTTCCCTGATTACTGTGGATAGTGGGATCATTTACCTAGCTCTTCTCTGATAAGGGCTAAAACAGGAGGCCCCTTGTACAAGTTGTGCACGAATGGAAATCGCAAAGAACACACAGTAAGACCACAACCCTTGCAAAATTATTAAGAAAGAAAACCGAACGAGTACAAAGACTCGTACATGGTAAAGTCGGATACACTGACCATTCAAGTTGCATAACTAGGTGCGACCCAGTGCACTCGAAAGAGAAACGGCAAAAAACTATAAGTTTCTAACCAGGATTTCTCCATGCACTGTTTGTCTTGTGTTCAGCTTACTGGTCAGGCTTTGTTTTGCTGTGGAACGTGTTAATGTAGCCACTGGTATTGTTAACGTTTCCAAGCATTTCCAAGGAAAGGAAAGGAATTTCTTTCATACCAAGTGGCGTATTGGCTGTGTGATAGTAGCAAAATAGTTTTTAAATAGTCGACTCTGGACATGTGATGTGGTCTATATCACATCGGTCGCCTTTACTGCCCTGCCTTTCTGTCTGTTTGTGTGTCTGTCTGTTTGTGTGTCTGTCTGTTTGTGTGTCTGTCTGTTTGTGTGTCTGTCTGCCTGTCTGGCTGTCTATCTAAACATTGTCTGTTTCAGTGGTCAATGAAAATGACGTCGATGTATTTCTGGGATCTCTGGAGGTGATACCGAAAGCTGACATGTGGACACATTTAGCAGACAATGATGGCGACAGTACAGTAACGGTAAGACTAGGGTTCCTCTTCTTCTTCTGCCTTGGAGCACCTATTGGAGCGTTGTTCCTCAACCAGCTCACATCACAACTATCTGTTGCTATCTCCTGCAGCTCGCTCCATATCCTCCACATATTATTCTCCAGGCGCTTTACTGTCTTCTTTCGTTTCGTTGGCTTTGTGGGTTCAAGGGGAAAGACTTTCACGGTGTTCTATTGTCAGGTTTTCTCAGTGTGTGCCCAATCCAACTCGGGAATTTCCCCTCACCGCTTGATTCACTGTAATCTGGCAAATTCTCTCAAGACTGGGATTAGCAATGGGTATTATAATAATAGCATCATCACTATCAGAAACGTCAACAACACTAAACCGTACCATATTCATTGCAGTACCACGCCACAGAATGGCGATCTAAACTTAATATACAGATAATTGAAAAATGTCACACACTTTGAATATCCTGTGTCCGTAATCAACAACAATCGAGACTGTTGAAAATAAGTCAGTCGTAAACCACCATATTAATGAAAAGAGTAAACCAGCCGTAGCAATGCAGAGAGAAAATAGCCATAGCAATGTAGAGGATAAACCAGCCATAGCAATGTAGAGGATAAACCAGCCATAGCAATGTAGAGGGTATACCAGCCATAGCAATGTAGAGGGTAAACCAGCCATAGCAATGTGTAGAGGGTAAACCAGCCGTAGCAATGTAGAGGGTAAACCAGCCATAGCAATGTAGAGGGTAAACCAGCCATAGCAATGTAGAGGGTAAACCAGCCATAGCAATGTAGAGGGTAAACCAGCCATAGCAATGTAGAGGGTAAACCAGCCATAGCAATGTAGAGGATAAACCAGCCATAGCAATGTAGAGGGTAAACCAGCCATAGCAATGTAGAGGGTAAACCAGCCATAGCAATGCAGAGGGTAAACCAGCCATAGCAATGTAGAGGGTAAACCAGCCATAGCAATGTAGAGGGTAAACCAGCCATAGCAATGTAGAGGATAAACCAGCCATAGCAATGTAGAGGGTAAACCAGCCATAGCAATGTAGAGGGTATACCAGCCATAGCAATGTAGAGGATAAACCAGCCATAGCAATGTAGAGGGTAAACCAGCCATAGCAATGTAGAGGGTAAACCAGCCATAGCAATGTAGAGGGTAAACCAGCCATAGCAATGTAGAGGGTAAACCAGCCATAGCAATGTAGAGGGTAAACCAGCCATAGCAATATAGAGGGTAAACCAGCCATAGCAATGTAGAGGGTAAACCAGCCATAGCAATGTAGAGGGTAAACCAGCCATAGCAATATAGAGGGTAAACCAGCCATAGCAATGTAGAGGGTAAACCAGCCATGGTAATATAGAGGGTAAACCAGCCATAGCAATGTAGAGGGTAAACCAGCCATAGCAATGTAGAGGGTAAACCAGCCGTAGCAATGCAGAAAGTAAAGAGTATAAAGAGCCTATGGTACGGAACCAGCAATCAAGTTAAGGTAACGTGTTTGAGAACATGCATCTTTCCTGTGGCAACATACCAATGTGAGTTATGCGTCACATTTCGCATAACTTGAAAGAAATCCGGTGCTGTTGAACACTGAAATGTTACTGAAACATTCCTAGAATACTTTGAACATAAAGAACAATACTTTCATTCTACAAGATCTGAACGCCGAAGAAAACTAGATCACAGACAACATCATGTCTCGGAAACTAAAGTGCTTTGGCCATATTAAGTTATGTTATGACGTCCGATGTTACTGCTCATTGGAAGTTTCCATGCGCGTATATACCTCCAATGCTACAGTCTTCACAAAGTGTCTTCACTCAGAGGCCCCATGAGGAGTTGGTTGTAATATCTCCCTCTCTCTTGCTCGAAGACGGCATTGATGTTTTTGGCCCGGATTCGTTTCCAGGTCGTGCAATCGGACTATATCAGAGCCAAGTCAGCTTTCGCCAGTTGAGTCCTTATACCTTGACGACATCCCTGCTGTCCATGCTTCTTCCTGCTTGTATGTGTGCATTATATGCCCTTTATACCACCATGTCCGCTTGCGTAATCCAAGTAAGTTAAGGGAAACTTGACTGTTTAATGCTGCCTATCCATTCATCATGAAGAATGCCGTTTACCACTCACTTTCTGTAGTATATTCATGGAATCTGAAATGGTGATACGGTATGTGCCATCAGGTCTTGCTGCCATACGACTGCACTGGAGGGGAAGGTGATCACCATAGTCATGCTTGAGGTCGTTGTCAGGTATTCCCCACTAACCTATTTGTTTTCCCAATCTTTTGTGCTGTGTCTGCCCAGGTCGACTTTGATTAGCGCTTATTGGATCTGTTCCTGTAGACCAGTGATGGGGAACCTCTTTTCTGTCTTAGGCCATGTGGATATTTATAAGATCGTTTCCAGTCCATACAAACTTGTCATCTTAAAAACTAGCCTGCTATATTTGGTAAAACATTTCGTTATCTCCCCGCTAAAGTAATGGCGATGGGGTTACGGACGCATTTCGTAATCCCGCATACCCGCGTTGAAAACACAGCGTGGCCAGTTTGGCAACACACCGCCTTACGTTGGGTTTTTATCAAGTGGTATGAGTACCGGTCGTTCAGAAAGCAATGGCAAACTACTAAAAGTATACTTGCCAAGACATCACGAAAGCTAAAAAATGCTGGAGTTGAATGCAACGTCCTATACAGGATGCAACTAAATTTTTTTTTTAAAGCAATGACTGGAACTGCTTCTATTTGGTGAGGCGAGTGATGTTAGCTGGTACAGATAATGTTGCTAATGGTAACTGCTTTTCCAGGTTTACATCGGTTGATTTGTAGAAAAGTCGCTCTGTGCAGTGGTAAATTTTGAAAAGAGATGAGAAGCGGTAAATTGTACCGAGCACAGATGCATATTTCTTTTCTTTTTCTTTCTCTTTCGTTCTCTCGCTTTCGTTGTCTCGCCCTGAACTCAAGCATAGTCCATACAGTGCTACTTCTTTTAGTGCACTACAGTGATTTTTGCGTGTGGATTAACTTTCCCTATTACCTGTCTTCTTGGCTTATCTACTCCGACTTCAGAGGTACTTGTAATTTACGTCCCCAAGTCAAAGACGAGACGTCAACAGTTTAGTCCAACTGTCCGATGTAGGGTTTTAACCCGTCACCTCGGCATCAGCACACTGGAAGTTTAAGCGCAAACTCTCTTTTCCATTCGGCCATGCTGAGCTCCATGAAAATTTCACTGCATATCTTCTCAAAGTGGGCATTCATTATTGCTTATGTAACGTTT
The DNA here is from genome assembly GCA_963921405.1 of Cepaea hortensis. Classification (NCBI taxonomy): domain Eukaryota; kingdom Metazoa; phylum Mollusca; class Gastropoda; order Stylommatophora; family Helicidae; genus Cepaea; species Cepaea hortensis. The sequence continues at coordinate 89,845,758 of OY992881.1, read as the reverse complement.
ACTAAGCTCAAGCAATGATAGGTTTTTGTGCCTAGCTTTCAGCTCATCATCGTTTTGCAGCTAAATGTTTTCAGGTTGTAGGTTCTCACGCACATAAGCTATCGTTGATGACACTGAGCCGGGTCTGGTTGTGTCCGCTAATGCTCTTAAGTTCTTAAGTCTTGAGTAGTGCAACCTTACAGTTTTTTTTTTTTTGAGTGGGGGGGGGGGCGGAGTGAAGTTCCAGTGGGTGTAACTAGCACCTTTCCTCCCTTCAGCTCCTAGGTACATGAGCAATATGTTTCTAAGGTCAAGTCAATTCCCTGCTGATTTCCTAGACATTTCGTAGGTTCATTACCTACTTAACCATATTGTATTTGCTATTGATGGTAGAACAAGGACTTATCGCATGACCAACACGGGATGTCTCTTGTGTAGTCAAGAATGTGCCTCTTTTTCAACCCAATACAATCTTTCTATCTGGTTTCTGCTGGTGGTGAGAATGCTCAAGCCTTTGCCTATGACACACAGCGCAAGTTCCTGGTAAAGGAAAAAGAGCGGGCCGTTGTTCAATGCCGGTTGATGATATCATCTTCAATGCTATCACACCCTTCCTGGTTGTCATTATGACATTGTCTAGGTGATTCTTGTATGACTAGGCCATATTAAACAACAGATATTTGGAATAAACAGCGATGAAAGGCATGGTTGATGGAAAAAAAGGCGCGGGCCGACCAGAGCGAAGATGGGCACGTGATACTCACGACACCCTAGACTTGCGTAAAATGTGTACCAGGAACAATCTTGGGAAGTAAAGACGACCGGCGTGGTAGCAACCACTTCACCCACTGCGTGTTGTCTCGTCCATACACATATGGGTCTAGCTCAGCATACCCACTGCGCCTTAGTCGTGTAACAGAGACTTTTACTTTTACTAGGTATAAATAGCAATATAATTACAAATATCAATGTGTTCACAGCTGCATAGGTTAATTGCTTATGTACAAATTAACAGGTCAAGTTCTTCAACCGCAGAACCGAACAGGGCGACACTAAGGCAAGGGTACATGTACAAGAAAGAGAGAATTTTTGCAGAATCACAATCGATAACCTGGTCGTCGCAGGTGAGTGTTAACTGCGAGTCAAATATTGGGGGAAACACACACACACACACACACACACACACACACACACACACACACACACACACACACACACACACACACACGCGCGCGCGCGCGCGCTTTGTGATTATTAATACCCTTTAGATCAGTGGTTCTCACCCTTTTTGGCCCATGCTTCCCTTTACCATATGTTCAGAACGTCATTCTCTCTCTCTCCCCCCCCCCCATCTCCTCGAATTTCCTCTCTATACATCCCCCCACCCTTACACAGTATACATAAGAATGGAAGCTAAATTTAATAACACATACTAGAACAAGTCTAGACATCTACATAAAACGTGATTTCCGGGTCTACTAACGTTATAAAACGAATTTCATTAGGGCGAGAAGTACAGAACCATACAATTTAGAGGGAAAAACAATATCAAGTAACTGGCTCTTGTATTAATGCGATCTTAGCCATGTTAAAGAAAAGCATCGAAACGGAGAGATAACGAAGAAATATACAGGGCCCGTCCACCTTGAGCAATAACACTGAGACATAGACACACGTAAAAACGTCTCTTCTGGCAGAAATATCGATTTTTGAGGAATGTCGGATCAATACTTCCTGTCCTTGCATCAAACTTCCTTACAGGGCTCGCCGACTCACAGCAAGGTCGGGAGCCTGTTTATTTTGTGACTCGTTGATCCAACAGATGCTGTAAAGAGCATTTCTTTCAGTTCTGTCACAGGACCCGAGACAGGTCACATCTCCTAGCGGTAGATCTAGAATTACAGTGGTAAAACGCAATCGCAGACCAGTATCTGAGCAAGTTGTTGTTGAGTGTTGCTTAGACTTCACATACAACCAATCAGCCTAGTTAATCAACTGATTGAGCGATTGATCGTCTTTATTATGACCGTCGATTGAATACACATTGAAACCGAATGACAAAGGGGCTACAGCTGTATATTATTATATTTATCAAAGTTGCTCTTGCACGTCTGTTGCAAGACACTGCAACCACCCCAGCCCTTATTGCCGGTCTCCCTGGCTTAGGCGTTAACGTCTTTCTCCGTAATCCCGTATATTCTCGTGAGTAACGTAACCTGAGCTAAGAATCGGTAGCGGTTCTCGCCGCATTGGTAACTTACGGGGTATGTAAGCTGGTCGCTCAGAAAGCAAAGGCAAACTACTGAGTGTAATCTTGCATAGTAGATCAACAGCAACTGAAAATGCTGATGTTGACTGCAGCGTCCTGTAAGGGATATGCAAAAAAAAAGTTTGCCATTGCGGGTCTATGGTGACGAGATTACGTACGCAATTCGTAATCGCGCAAACCGCTTTTGAAACACAGCTGCAGGCGATTTGGCGGTAGACCGCCTTGCGTTAGTTTTCATACAACGGTACCGATCGTTGAGAAAGCAATGGCAAACTACTGAACACAAGTTTTCCACGAAATCACAAAAGAATTTGCCATTGCTTTCTGATGAGAAGTCAACATGTAGGTCCAAATAACCAGCGTGTGGAACAAACCAATTACCGCAGTGACAACAGGGACAGATTCAGCTCGAGTGCATTACACATATCCACAGCTTCGACCACACACACACAGACACACACACACACACACACACACACACACACACACACACACACACCCTCACACACACATACACACACACACACACATACACGCACACACACACACACGCACGCACACAGATATATATATATATACATACACACGCACACAGAGTAAGGGAGCGAGAGAGAGAGAGAGAGAGAGAGAGAGAGAGAGAGAGAGAGAGAGAGAGAGAGAGAGAGTACTGTTTGAATGCCTCTACAGTTAAAGATACTTCCTTATTGTTATTTCCATCTAGGATTACCAGAAGCAAAGATACGTCTACCACTGCATGATCCGGAGCTTAATGGTGAATTTGGCGAATGCTTTGAAATAGATGCATGTCAAGTTATATTCGAACAGACACAAAACAAGGAAAGGGATCCAGCGTCTGCAGTCCACGAAAGACAAATGTGGTACGAAGAAAACACAGCACATATACGTAGTACGAAGAAGGAAGCTACGTGTAAGAAAATCTTCCTCTCCTTCCGCTTCTTTGTTTGTAGTTGTTTGTTTTGTTCGCTCGCTGTGAACTTGACCGAAGTCCATACACGAGCTAATGCTTCTAGTGCACTGGACTGATGTTTGCGTGTGAATTAGTTTTTCCTATTACCAATGTCCCTCTCCATTAAGAGAATTCACTCTGACTTCTTAGATACTTGTAATTTACGTTTATAACTCAAGGATGAGAAGTCAACAATTTAGTCCAACTGACCGGTGTAGGGATTGAACCCGCTACCTCGGCATCAGCGCACCAGATGTTTTAAGAACAAGCAAACTCTATCTATCTTTCTATCTATCTATCTATCTATCTATCTATCTATCTATCTATCTATCTATCTATCTATCTATCTATCTATCTATCTATCTATCTATCTATCTATCTATCTATCTATCTACCTATCTATCTATTTATCTATCTATCTATCTATCTATGTCAGACGGGCCTGTGTGCCAAATTCTTAACCCTTTGAAAATAAAGATTTTTGTTCGTTCGTTCGTTCGTTCGTTCTACCTACCTACCTACCTACCTACCTACCTACCTACCTACCTACCTACCTACCTGTCTGTCTGTCTGTCTGTCTGTCTGTCTGTCTGTCCGCCCCCCCCCCACCCCGTCCATCCATCCATCCCTCTGCCAAGTAGCGAGTCGGAATGAATGACGTAATAGATAAGTTATAAAGTATAGGAGAAGTAATCTAGAACCAATAGATACAAAAAGTCGCCAAGTGTGACGTGTGAAGGTAGAAACGTCACAGAGTGATAGTTAGCAACAAAAGAGTTGAGCTTGAGCTGGCGGTACGGAAGGCGGCATGCAACGATCCAAGGAGAAGATATGCTTAACGATCTTTCAAGAGATGGCAGTGGTAGCTGGAAACCACTTGATACAAGAGCTGAATCATTAAAGCATCACTCATTTCAGGCAGAACAGACAGCTAGCCATGAATGTATGAATTGGGACTAGGTGAGAATGTCCAAAGTGATGGAGAGATCGACTGGCAAAAGGTATCCAAATAGATACGAGGCAGTGAGGCATTGTATTGGAATGTAGATAGTTAGGTTCAGCGGTGTCATTTATATTTAGTGCTAAATACCGGCCCTCCTGGCTGTACAGGAACGGTATATGGATTATCATTATTGTTCTCATTGACCTTGTCACCAGCTGATCGACAGAAAATAAATGTGGACATTCCAGACATGTTATCCGGCTTACGGTTGTCATCCGTTTGAACGTGCTTCTGAAATCTGTTATTTGATGTTACCTGGACCACGAGTTGCATTTGATTATTGTTATCGTTACGTTATTCACCATTTGGCACCCTCCGTCCGTCCGTCCGTCCGTCCGCCCACCCATCCATCCATTCATCCATCTATTCATCATCCATCTATCTATCTATCCACCAACCCATCCATCCATCCATCCGTCTGTATGTCTGTCTAGCTACCTACTTATCTACCTGCCTGTCTGTCTGTCTATTCGTCCTTACGAGTGTGCATGCGTGTTTAATATACACATTTTACCTCTTTTCAGATGAGTTTCAGTGTACAGTTGTCATGGATGCAATGGTGGCTACCCGATTCTACAATCGTGGGGACCCGATTGATGTTGCCTCTGTAATAAAAGATTTGAAACTGAAAAACAAACCGCAACATAGGTTCCTTAACAGTGTCACAGTCCTTGGCATGCGGGTTGAATTTCCATTGTCTGGCACTGGTGAATTTCGATGGCAGAACCAAGATAATGTCGTGTGGTCTTACGAGTAGGTTACTTGGCACAAAGAAACAACCTTTCCTGCATATATTATTTTGATCTGTATGTAGAGTCCTTGTTACCTACACACCCATTTATCATTCCATATGTTTTTTTGTTTTGTAATTCATCAACTTGAATGATTTACTTTATATGGCGTTATTAATGTGTCGAAAACTGACAACAAAAAGTATGTTCTTTATTGCATTAGACAGTGTATTGTGATGTCCTAAAACTTATTCCAAAGTCAAAGAGCATATCTCAATCTGCAGAATGAATTATTTAACTGGTGGCTGTTGATATCTCCATAGTCTGACCTCAAATGAAAGGGGTCAAAATAAGATTTTCTGCTCTGAGTATGTTGGACACCCGTGCTGCAAATAGCTGTCATTTCATCAGTTGGATAGTTACATTCATCAGTCTCTCCAATGTTTAGGAGGTTGGACGACGGTATAATACCAGTGCACATATTTTTTGGTGAGTGACAGATGGCTAAAAGATCTCAGGGTCGGCCTCTACTACTGTACAAAGATGCGTGTAAGCGGGGCATGAATGATACAGGCATTAATATTGCACCTTGGGAGCAAGTCGCTTCTGATCGTGTTGCATGGAGGGCAAAGATCAGAGATAGAATAAAGACAAAGGAGAAAATTATTGCAGATATGTCACACACCGAACGTATGAGACGTCAGATGGTGCAATATGGTGGAAATATCATGTGTTCAAATGCATCCATTGTGGACGATTTACCGAGCGAATTAGTCTGATTAATCACATTCGCTGTCAGCATGTATTCTATCTGGTTAATATGCTTTTTTTAAAAGCACACTGCAACAAACTATCGTCTGTCAAGAAGGCAAGGTGTCAGTCTTTATTTTATTGAACAAGTTATATCTGTTATAGCCGGCTCCGTGACGAAGGAGTAACGGACGCAGTTCGTAACCCCGCATACCCGCGTTCGAAACACAGCTATGAGCGATTTGGCAGCAGACCGAATTACGTTGTTTTTATATGAAATGGTATGGGTGCCAGTCGTTCAGAAAGCAATGGCAAACTAATGAACGTAAATTTGCCCAGGAATCACGAACAGCCAAAGAATACTGGGGTTGATTGTTACGTACTGTAAAGGATATGCAACTAACTATATCTGTTGAGTATTGTGCGGTGTCTAAGGGTTGTCAGTTGTTTGCCTGTCTGGGTTCTGGGTCGCATCTTGGCTAATACAAGTATGCAAAACTCATGTAGGCTCTCATGTCCACCCAGCAAGTTGACCACATCACCAACAGAACGGGTTTGATCTATAAAAAATGGGTGTAGCACCATATGCTCAATCCGCCTAAAGGTGTGTACGAGAGTCCTTTACTTACTTGCTATACACCCAATAGGCTTCAAAGCGTGGACAGGGATCCATTAGGCTGACATTTTACAGGATGTACACTTTCACATTTGGTTTCATGTTTAGCTGGTCTTACATATAAGACAGAAGAGTCTAAGCTTGTTTTATGTAGTAGACAGTTTCATATTTTATTAAATAAAGTATACATTCAAGATCTCTCTTAGTCTTGTTGATTTCACTAATTACTACTACCATGTGTTATTATTAATAACCATTACATATGAAACTTGTCTTCCCCCATCCTTTCCTCCTCCCCTTCCTCCTCCTCCTCCTCCTCCTCCTCCTCCTCCTCCTCCTCCTCCTCCTCCTCTTCTTCTTCTTCTTTATCTTCTTCTTCTTGTATCTTTTATACCAAAATAGGAAAATTGCTATATTTTGCTACGTCGCGTGGTTCTTGGTTGTCTCCAAGAACAACGAAATGCCACAGTGTAACATCCACATAAATGAGGACATTTCAAAACAACAATCTCGGAACAAACATAACACTTGATGAAAGGTGTCTTGAGTAGACTGGAACATGAATTGCTATTGCTCTAATTTCTCTAATAAATTTACTGTTTTCATTTGTTCCTTTTTCACTCTGTCTCATTCATTTGTCGGTTAGTTCATGGCATTCTTGTCATTTTCCTCAGTAACCACATTTCCGCTGCCATTAGATGTTTTTTTTTTTTTTTTTAGCTTACCAGCTAATTGTCCATATTTCACATACATAATTGTATATGTTTTATATTGCATTCCAACACTCTTTTTCTCACTGCAGTTGACAGCTTTGTTTTTGTCAGTAGGATGCATATCTGGCAAAAAGATACCTTTGTTAACCCATCGGGAGAAAAGTCAATGCACAAACTTCACTTCGCGATATATGCTAGCCCAATTCAAGGCTCAGGATACATGATCGCCAAACAATCGCGCTTAAGAGTTAAACTCAGTCTTTCAATGTTTTCGCGAACAACAAGAACAAGAACAAATACTCGTCAACAAATGGCGTGACAGCTTGTGCTTACTAAAAATATAATGGATTATGAGTGCTGGCTAGTTAAGTTAGTTGCATAACCTTTACATAAGGTCGTTGCAAACCCCAGTATTTTTTGGCTGTCTGTGATTTCTTGGCAAGTGTACGTTAAGTAGTTTGCGCTCTGTACGATAGGCACTCATACCATTGTATGAAAATCAACTCAAGGCGGCCTGCTTCCAAATCTTCGGCAGCTGCGCTTCGAACGCGGTATGCAGGATTACGAATTTCATTTGTAACACCTTCGCCATGGAGCCAGTGAGTGTCAGTAGGCTGTTAAATGTGAAAATACCACAGATTCGCGGGCATGTTCTTGGATTCGCTGATAAGGATTCTCTTTGTTCGCGTGGAGAACGTGGTCAATGCTTTTGCTAGCCTTGTAACAAACTCCTGGCAACAAGCACTCTTGATGTTTGTTTTCTATTACAAATATTTACCCAAGAACTGCAGTTGAAGACTCCACCTGGCCTGTTCCGACTGCTGTGTAGTTATTAGGGTCTGGTTTATCGATCGGCTAAGGCAAATAAAAGGGGTTAAAAGACAAAAGGGTCGACTTCTTTCTACCGGGTTTTACCCATTTGGCTCAATCTCTTTCCACTGGGCGGCCTGCCGAAAGCGTCACACAAAGCACGAACTCCGTGTCTTCAGCTACGACTCCCAGAAGTCTCCGAGAAAACTGCACCCGAGAACCAAATGGCGTAGCCTGGAATCGAACATAGTCTCGGAACGCGAGGCTAGACTCCCAGCTCTGCAGCAGTTATGTTGCAGAATTTGAATGTAAACAATATGGATGATGGAAGGGTGGGGGAAGGGGACCAGCTTGGATGTACTTCTAGTTATTAGAAGTTAACAAGGGGGCTTACTCGCTGTAACGCATAGTATTTTCTTATACAGGCAATATTTATGTAGAAGTGAATACACTACAAACATAATTAATAATAATCTACAAACATTCACTAATTGGTGCCTGCGCAGAATTCCCCAGCCTCACAACATGGCTACCAATCAATTATCAAAGTTTATTTAGGAAGTGTCTACACAGCACCAAAAAGTGTCCTTCCCTCACCTCTTGATTAATTAACTCTGCTATCAGTTGCCGTTTCTATGATTTCGAATTTGAGTCATATTCGGGAATACAATAAATACACAACGAAACATTTCAGATTCGACATGACGAAGATACCACGATCCGCCATTCTATTTTTAGGCCTGACGCTATAGCGAACAGCGAAAGCGAATACTGAACTGAACACGACATGAATATAGGTCAAACGTGTCTATAAGGCGGTGAGCCAGGTTTAAGTTGTTTTGCTCGTACTGTGTCCGCTTGTGTGTTTGTGCAAGTGCGCAGTTATTGCATATTTACTGGTTAAAAGTTACACTCAAGCCTATATTCATTCACTTATCAATATAAGAATTCCGGGGATGATAGCATGGGGAATCTGCAAAAATATAGATGGTTTAACACAGTGGTTCTCAAACATTTTTGGTCCATGAACCCCTTCACCATATGTTCAGAATGTCATTTCCCCCCCCCTCCCTTTTTTTGTATTTCCTCCCTATAAATCCCCCTGTCCTTACACAGTATATATCAAAATGGAAACTAAATTTAATAACACATACTAGAACAAGTATAGGCGTCTACATAAAACGTGATGTGTGGGTCTACTTAAGTTATACAACGAATTTCAGAAGGGCGAGAAGTACAGAACCGTAAAGTGTGGATGGAAAGACAATATCAAGTAATCGGTTCTTATATTAACGCGATCTTGAAATAATCTTAACCCCCCCCCCCCGCCCCCTGGAAACCCTAAAATCCCTCCCCACCGGTTGAGAACCACTGGTTTAACACATAGATAGTAAATAATACCGTGGGAGTGCGAAGGGACTTCTGATACATTGTGTTATGATAGTACGAGGAGTGGTTGCGGGTTAGTTTATCACTGACAGGGTCATTATAATTATCATCATCATTATGTGCCACGCACTGCGGCGCTGGTGTCTGTGTTCCCGAATGACCATATTTTGTATCGTGGTGTTAAGTCTTGGGGTACCTAACGCCTTTTCCTACTGCTCAATACACTGGTATACCACCAGGAGCCGTAGTAGTGCAGTGGCTAGCAAGCTTGCCTGTCGGTCCGTTGGTCATGTGTTTAAATCCCTTTCCAGATCGGGATTTTTTTCACTGTCCTGAGCTGCGGACCAAAACATTTCTTGGGAAAAAAAAGGCGCGCGCGTGCCCACCCGCCCGTCTGTCTGCCTGCCTGCCTATCTGTCTATTCATCAGCCCGTTAATTTAATTGTCTTTCTGTCTATACCAACTTTCCTTCATAGTGACATACGTAACTACGTACCTATCTGCATGCTAGCCTACTTATCTGCCTTCCTTATCTATCTACATTTCCTCCCTCCCCCCCCAACTCTCTCTCTCTCTCTCTCTCTCTCTCTCTCTCTCTCTCTCGCTCCCTCCCTCCCACCCCATGGTATTTTAGAATACTGAGTTAGAAGAGGGAAGATAGGATGCTCTGTACTTTTCTAACGGTGGGTGTAATCAGTGCAAACCTTAAAATATCTACACGTAATAGAATGCATGACACGGCATGAAACAAACATCATCTAGATTCTAGAACAAACAGTTTCACGTGTCATCTTCTGGTAATCTCCGCGCCATGTAATGCCACTTGGTAATCTCAATCAACACGTCATATTTTACGGGAATTTTCTGCACGAAGATGGTGCGATGTGGAATTTTCAGCACGAACCTTGTGATAGACGGAGGTTTCTGTAGACATGGAGTAATCGCTATAAATAGACATGATGTTAATGATCGTGTGGAAAGATCCATTAAAAAGCTGATAATGTTACATTAACATTATATTTTGTTTACTTTTCTACATGAACAAAACTTTTTTTAAGCAAAGCGTTTTTTATTTAGACTGCATAGTTAGATGACAGTATCTATCTATCTATCTATCTGTCTATCTATCTATCTGTCTATCTATCTATCTATCTATCTATCTATCTATCTATCTATCTATCTATCTATCTGTCTGTCTGTCTGTCTGTCTGTCTGTCTGTCTGCCTGCCTGCCTGCCTGCCTGCCTGCCTGCCTGCCTGCCTGCCTGCCTGCCTGCCTGCCTGCCTGCCTGCCTGCCTGCCTGCCTGCCTGCCTGCCTGTCTGTCTGTCTGTCTGTCTGTCTGTCTGTCTGTCTGTCTGTCTGTCTGTCTGTCTGTCTGTCTGTCTGTCTGTCTGTCTGTCTGTCTGTCTGTCTGTCTGTCTGTCTGTCTGTCTGTCTGTCTGTCTGTCTGTCTGTGGAACAATCTTCCACAAGAAATCAAAGACATCACCAATCCCTATACATATAATCGCAAATTATTCGAACACTATCTCAGTACGGATTACCTTCTCCCTTAATAATAGGAATAATAATAACAATAAAAGCCTAGTATAACAGCCATTCCCCTTTTGGTTAGCCAGTATATTCCACATAGCTAATAACAAGTGCCACACCAGCCATTACTTTTACTGAGTCGTGTAGTATTGATTTTTCATTTTCCCCATGCCTTTATAATGTATATCTTTTATATTGTTGCTGTTTACAGTTAGCCTTGAATGAAAGAGAGTGATAGAAGGACAGAATGTTAGACGGGCCTGCGTGCCCAATTCTTAACCCTTTGAAAATAAAGTTTGTATGTTTGTTTGGTTTTTTGTTCTATCTATCTATCTATCTATCTATCTATCTATCTATCTATCTATCTATCTATCTATCTATCTATCTATCTATCTATCTATCTATCTATCTACCTACCTACCTACCTACCTACCTACCCACCTACCTACCTACCTACCTACCTACCTACTTGCCTGCCTGCCTGCCTGCCTGCCTGTAGATCCATCTATCCTATCCGTCCGTCCGTCCGTCCGTCTGTCTCTCAGTCTGGCTGGCTGGTTCTCTATCTGTGTGTCTGTCTGTCACTCTGTCTATTTGTCTATTTATCGGTCCGTCCGTCCATCCGTCTGCCTGTCTATCTATATTTCGTTTGTTCGTTCTTTCGTTTATCTGTCTGTTTGCCTGCCTTCGTGCCAGTCTCTCTGTTTGCATATCTATGTCTGTCTGTCTGTATATGTAGATATTTAGTTGAATGCGTGCGTGTATGTGATATGGATATGTAGGGCTATAAACAAAATATCAACGAGTTACATTTCCGATAATGACATGGTTTATTTGTATGGCTGCAGGATGGCCACAGGCTCACAGACTGTAACTCTGACTACCAGAGATCTGAGGATGTCACGGTGCACGATGTAATACTGACCATGCACGATGTAATACTGACCATGGACGATGTAATAATGACCATGGGCGATTGTCAGGGTCCTACAATGTAATGAATCTGGCTCGCTGGACCTAACATATGTGAGACATACACAAGTACAGAATGACTTGACGGGACACACAGTAACACTAAGTTTGATGGTTTTATTTACACTTCACATGCAACACAATCTAATTCGGCATGTGGCCATCACAAGGTGAATATCACAACCTATACATAATACATCAATGCACTCACAAACTCAAACCCACAGCTATGCAGTCTTTCTATCTTCTCACAAGAGCTACGAGCAATCGACATTCAGGCACAGAAATACAAGAGCCGCCTTCATACACGTCAGTCTCGTCTGATGCCCCTAGCCGTGTCTGGCGTTTGCGCTCACAGTGCTTGCCCTGTGGATTCGAGCGCAACGAGAATTGCATGCGTCACGCTTGTACTGGCTTGACTCTGACGGTCGCTCTCTCTGTCGTCAGCGAAACCTGTGAGTAAGTCACTGGTGTTCGCCTGGCGGGCGTAACGATGTCGCGGCATATCAATGGGGATTATGACAGCGATGTAATACTGACAATAGGCGACGTAATACTGATCAAATGCGATGTAATACTGACCATGGACGGTGCAATGCTGACTAAAGGCGATAAAATACTGACCATGCACGATATAATACTGACCTTGGACGGTGTAATACTGACCATGCACGATATAATACTGACCTTGGACGGTGTAATACTGACCATGGACAATGTAATACTGACCATGGACGATGTAATACTGACCATGGACGATGTAATACTGACCATGCACGATATAATACTGACCTTGGACGGTGTAATACTGACCATGGACGATCTAATACTGACCAAGGACGATGTAATACTGACCATGGACGATGCAATACTGACCATAGATGATATAATACTGACCATGGACGATGTAATATTGGCCATTGACGACGTAATGATGACCATGGACGATGTAATTCTGGACATTGACGACGTAATAATGACCATATTTGATGTTGTACTGACCATGGACAATGTAATATTGGCCATGGACGATGTAATACTGGCCATTGACGACGTAATAATGACCATGTTTGATGTTGTACTGACCATGGACGATGTAATATTGATCATGGACGATGTAATATTGGCCATGGACGCCGTAATAATGACCATGGACGATGTAAGACTGGCCATGGACGACGTAATAATGACCATGTTTGATGTTGAACTGACCATGGACGATGTAATATTGATCATGGACGATGTAATACTGGCCATGGACGATGTAATACTGGCCATGGACGATGTAATATTGGCCATGGACGATGTAATATTGGCCATGGACGATGTAATACTGGCCATGGAAGATGTAATACTGGCCATGGACGACGTTATAATGACCATGTTTGATGTTGTACTGACCATGGACGATGTAATATTGATCATGGACGATGTAATATTGGCCATGGACGATGTAATTCTGGCCATTGACGACGTAATAATGACCATGTTTGATGTTGTACTGACCATGGACGATGTAATATTGATCATGGACGATGTAATATTGGCCATGGACGATGTAATACTGGCCATGGACGATGTAATACTGACCATGGACGATGTAATACTGGCCAAGGACGATGTAATACTGGCCATGGACGATGTAAATTGGCCATGGACGATGTAATACTGGCCATGGACGATGTAATATTGGCCATGGACGATGTAATACTGGCCATGGACTATGTAATACTGGCCATGGACGATGTAATACTGGCCATGGACGATGTAATACTGCCCATGGACGATGTAATACTGACCATGGACGATGTAATACTGACCATGGACGATGTAATATTGGCCATGGACGTTGTAATACTGGCCATGGACGATGTAATACTGACCATGGACGATGTAATATTGGCCATTGACGATCTAATACTGGCCATTGACGATGTAATATTGACCATGGATGATGTAATATTGACCATGGACGATGTAATACTGGCCATGGACGATGTAATACTGCCCATGGACGATGTAATACTGCCCATGGACGATGTAATACTGACCATGGACGATGTAATACTGGCCATAGACGATGTAATACTGACCATGGACGATGTAATACTGACCACGGACGATGTAATACTGACCATGGACGATGTAATACTGACCATGGACAATGTAATTCTGGCCATGGACGATGTAATACTGGCCATGGACGATGTAATACTGGCCATGGACGATGTAATACTGCCCATGGACGATATAATACTGACCATGGACGATGTAATATTGGCCAAGGACGATGTAATACTGACCATGGACGAAGTAATATTGGCAATGGACGATGTAATACTGACCATGGACGATGTAATACTGCCCATGGACGATGTAATACTGACCATGGACGATGTAATACTGACCATGGACGATGTAATATTGGCCATGGACGATGTAATACTGCCCATGGACGATGTAATACTGACCATGGACGATGTAATATTGGCCATGGACGATGTAATACTGCCCATGGACGATGTAATACTGACCATGGACGATGTAATATTGGCCATGGACGATGTAATACTGACCATGGACGATGTAATACTGGCCATGGACGATGTAATACTGGCCATGGACGATGTAATACTGCCCATGGACGATGTAATACTGACAATGGACGATGTAATATTGGCCATGGACGATGTAATACTGGCCATGGACGATGTAATACTGACCATGGACGATGTAATATTGGCCATTGACGATCTAATACTGGCCATGGACGATGTAATATTGACCATGGAAGATGTAATATTGGCCATGGACGATGTAATACTGGCCATGGACGATGTAATACTGGCCATGGACTATGTAATATTGGCCATGGACGATGTAATAATGACCATGGACGATGTAAAACTGGCCATGGACGATGTAATACTGGCCATGGACGATGTAATATTGGCCATGGACGATGTAATAATGGCCATGGACGATGTAATACTGGCAATAGACGATGTAATATTGGCCAAGGACGATGTAATACTGGCCATGGACGATGTAATACTGACCATGGACGATGTAATACTGACAATGGACGATGTAATACTGACCATGGACGATGTAATACTGACCATGGACGATGTAATACTGACCATGGACGATGTAATACTGGCCATGGACGATGTAATACTGCCCATGGACGATGTAATACTGACCATGGACGATGTAATATTGGCTATGGAAGATGTAATACTGACCATGGACGATGTAATATTGGCCATGGACGATGTAATACTGCCCATGGACGATGTAATACTGACCATGGACGATGTAATACTGACCATGGACGATGTAATACTGGCCATGGACGATGTAATACTGACCATGGACGATGTAATATTGGCCATTGACGATCTAATACTGGCCATGGACGATGTAATATTGACCATGGACGATGTAATATTGGCCATGGACGATGTAATACTGGCCATGGACGATGTAATACTGGCCATGGACGATGTAATATTGGCCATGGACGATGTAATACTGACCATGGACGATGTAATACTGGCCATGGACGATGTAATACTGACCATGGACGATGTAATACTGACCATGGACGATGTAATATTGGCTATGGATGATGTAATACTGACCATGGACGATGTAATACTGGCCATGGACGATGTAATACTGACCATGGATGATGTAATACTGACCATGGACGATGTAATACTGGCCATGGACGATGTAATACTGGCCATGGACGATGTAATACTGGCCATGGACGATGTAATACTGGCCATGGACGATGTAATAATGGCCATGGACGATGTAATACTGGCAATAGACGATGTAATATTGGCCATGGACGATGTAATACTGACCATAGACAATGTAATAATTACCATGTTCGATGTGGTACTGACCATGGACGATGTAATATTCACCATGGACGATGTGATACTGGCCATGGACGATGTAATAGTGGCTATGGACGATGCAATAATGACCATGTTTGATGTAGTACTGGCAATGGAAGATGTAATATTGGCCATGTGCGATGTAATACTGGCAATAGACGATGTAATACATTCATGGACGATGTAATACTGACCATGGACGTTGTAATACTGGCCATTGACGATATAATACTAGCCATCACTGATGTAACACTGACCATGGACGATGTAATACTGGCCATGGCCGTTGTAATACTTGCTATTGACGATATAATACTGACCATGGACGATGTAATACTGGCATATGGCCGATGTAATACTGGCCATTGATGATATAATACTGGCCATGACCGATGTTATACTGGACATGAACATTGTAATACTGATAATGGAAGATGTAATACAGACCATGGGCAATGTAATACTGACCATTGACAGTGTAATACTGACTATGTTCATCCTGGGCTAACATAAATATTCCAACATATTATACTTTCCTTGTGTACATATATAGCTATCAACATATTCTATATATGCAGTTATGCACATAAATAGGTATCAGCGAATCCCATTCCTCGGGGCACGTAATTAAGTATTAACGAATCTCATATATGTCCAATGACATGTGATTATGTATCAAGAAATCTCATATATGTCCAATGACATGTAATCATGTATCAAGAAATCTCATATATGTCCAATGACATGTAATTATGCAGCAAGAAATCACACATATGTCCAATATCACGTAAACAGTTATCAAGAAATCTCATATATGTCAAATGACACGTAAGTATGTATCAAGAAATTACATATATGTTCAATGACATGTACGCAGGTATAAAGAAATCCCATATATAGGTATCAAATTACTACACCATATCGCAAGTAATTGGGTATCAACATACCTGTATATGCTCGGTGACACGTAGGCATCAACATATTCCTTCCATACCTGCTTTATGAGACATAATTAGGTATCAATGTATCGCATAGTATAAACGAAATAATGCATGAAGAATCGTGTCCTGGACAATTCTTTCACCTTTTCGAGCAATTTCGAACTCAGAAAATAATCACACTTCGATATTAACTGTCTTATAATCAGATATTAGATCTATTGCAGAACGTCGCTCTCACCGCGGCTCGCCGGAGGACAGACTCGATATTTAGCCACTTCTCTGCTTCGTGCATTTTCGTGCCCAGTGTGCTACTAATGTCCTGTGTCTTCATCCGTGTTGGTTGATGTGACATATTATTTGATGATTGACAGAGGACCTAGTTTGTAGTGTTCTCTGGATATATATCTTGAATAATAAATAACAAGATAAAGGATATGATTTAGCACGTTTTGTCTAGAGGTCACTCAAATGAGCTAATCATTCCCGCAATAGCCTTTTTTGGAGAACATTTTTCTTTGGCTCAAACCCCCACTGTGAGACTACTATGTATCCACACAGAAATTTATAAAAGAAGTAACTAGTTCACCCAAGGCCAGAGAAGATCTGAACCATTAGCGCCTGTACAACTGAGGATCCCTCTCACTCAACATAATGTTGCCAGTATGCTATTCGTCCGTCACATAGATCTTTCCCTATAGTTTTTGTCATTTTGTGACCTATATCAGTTCAATTAGTCTTTAGGACTTTAGGACTTTATTTATTTGTAGACAAACAAACTTCAACAATAACGGTACATTACATCTGTTGGACAAGACATCTACATGACAGTTTCCTGCCAAAAGTGGGACATACATTCACAAGGAATTGTTTACGCCACAATTGTACAAGATAGACATCATGTGATACTTGACAACATCTATACAGGACTTTTCACAATATGTATAACCAACCACAGCACTTAAGACAGTCACCAGAGACAACACTTGACAGCAACTGTACAAGAAATTCACTGGGGACATGTACTTCAAACTGATTCATTAAATACACAATTTATTGAGTTGGTGAGTAGAGTGGTGACCATTGCCTCATCTCCTGTCATGTCAACACTTCAATTATTGCAGAGAAAATGCATAAAATATGTCACACATGCAGGTTTATAAACAAGATACAACACTTCTTATTTACTCCACCACCCAATAACTAATTCTCCGCTTCCTCCTCTCCAATATCTAACTACACCATCTCGTTACAGTATCGGTAACTATCATCATTTCCTGTCTCTTGGGAATTTAGGAAATCCTATCCATGGGCAACTCAAGGAAGAAACTACTGTTCTGGGTCTGTTGAATCCTTTTATCATCAGCATTGATGTTGGACTAGCTCCAGTTAGCAGCTTCCCCAGAATAAGCTTCATGGCAGATTCATTCCTCTTGAAGACAAGATTTGGTATGATGATATGGTACTGCATCTCACGGTTGATCAGGCTGTTAGTGAAGGCTGTCACTGGGTACTTCAATAATGACATACCTAATGTCCCATACATTGCAGCTACTCACTTAGCCAGATCAACTTCCCTACTGTTCCTCACATTCTTCAAGAATCACTGTGTGAGCATCAGGCTGGATATTTTCTAAGTTTTGTCTTAGATAAACAAACACTCCAAGTTACCCCACAGTTCTCTATGAATGTAGTTCATAGAAAAAGATTTGATGTTAGTCTCATTTGACCTTTTGTCTGACTCAAAGATCACTGTCCAGTTCACCACATTGGTAGTGCTTCAGATTGTGTTTTGCTCCCATTTGTGCATTCAGCTGTTAAAGAGCTGAGAGAGAAACTCTTCTTGAGATTCCTACATTTTGATAGGGAGTCACATCTGGATCTAGGACTTCTGTTTAGTTGTCCCAGATGATATATGGAATGCCTCTCCATCATACTGTTCTCTGTCGACATATAAAATGGCACAACATCTCTTTACATATGTTAAAAGATAATGTTATTATACATCAACAGACACAGATTGGGGATGGGGAGGAAAAGGATGGGTGTGGTCCAAACACACCTCTCCTAGTTTGATGATGCCGTGTATTTCACTCTGATGTACTGTGGGTGATATGTGTTCCATTCACCCTTATCTGTGGTAATCACAAGACCATATGTTGAGACAGGGGTAGCTTAACACAATTACAAGCATTTATGTGGTCTAAGTTCCACCATGTTTGAACCACAGTAGACCTGGGCACAAGGAGGACCAGACACAGTACAGCAATCATTGTGGCATAGCAACATGGGACAGACATTGTGAAGGGAAATGGAAAATAGGCATTTACAACTGCAATATGCAATATGTATTAACTAATGGCATTTACCCAATTAGCAGACCAGACATCCATTCCTATGGCTGTCATGTTGGTGCATGAATGTCCTATTCCATATTCACTTACACAGCAAGGCCAGACCTCACCCCTTTTCTCAGACAGACCTGGCTCACAGGTACATCATCTACATCATCATCATGTGCTCTTTCCCCACTGAGTAATTTTCATGTCCACTACAGTAGGTAACAGAAGCTCAATTGCATAACAACTGTTCACATATGCACCAAGCACATATGTGGAAAACATGTTTAGTCCCTGTAAGTTTGCATGAGCCATACATTATATGCAGCCAACTGAGACACAGGTTCACACACCTATGGTTCTCTTAGGAACTAGTTTATATGAACCATCCAACAGTAAAGGTAACAGTGTAATGCTGCAGAGAGAAATGGTATTCTCTTGAGCTTAATTTTGCCACCAGGTATCACATGAACTTAGCAATTCTGGCGTGCCATCACCGTCCTGTTTACATATGGATATTGAAGCATCTTTTCTTCCACTAGATGTGAGAGGCTATTTATTAAATCACCAACTCACTCACTCCATCATTCTCAGCTTTTTACCAAGGAACTTGTACATGTTTACATCACTCATTCCAATCCAAACTGCCATATGTTAACTCGCGAGAGCAAAGGTACAGTTGAGTTAAGAATGAGTCATCCTAGGCATTAAGAATGCACAAGGGGTTTGGGTTTGCGAATCTGCATGAGTGTGTCATACATTCATCAAGCATACGCAACCAGTCACAACAAGGGATTGATATGCATTTGGAGTATACAGCGTGAAAGACATGTCAAGGTTGAAGATGCAGTGTTCAGAATTCTGGCGCACAGAAGTTAGGTTTTCCACTTTCACATTTTATTCATAAAATACTCTTATATCCTTCTCTTTCGTTCACTAGGTCTAGCCACAACTACAACATTAAAGTATGTTTTAAAGTGGTACCTGCTGTCCAGAGAACAATATATTATTGAATCTTTAAGGGCATTGTTGGGTCATCACATCACACTAGCGACCGCTCCTGGTGAGATCCCCGCTCAAACTAATTAGATTTTAAAATATGGCCCAGGAATAGCGTGGGCTCATTACTTATGAACCAATCAAAAGACAAGTGCATACCGCCGCCTCCCCCAACTCGTTCTAGAACATACGATCTAAGAATAGCCCTTATATTTGGGATGGTCCCCGTTAAGACTTAAAGTATCTTTATGAAATGTGTCGGACTGGGAATGAGGAATTCTGTTTCATCATGCTACAGTTGACCACCTCTTTTCTTTCAGAAACCATGTCTTCTATTACTGTTCTTTCAACGTTTAACATGTTCAAAATACTTCACTTCGCCCTTTATATCCAATTGGGACATCAAGCAATCAGGTCCCATCTCCACAATGAATGTTGGCAGCAATGGATCTCCAACACTGTCTGTCTCTCGCCTTGATTGTACTTTCTGTCAGATTGCTGTTCGTCCATTTCTTGATGTTATCTTCCCACTTGTATCGTTATTTTTTGCCTCTTGCTCGCTTGCCCTCAACCTTGCCCACATGTATAGTTTTAATAAGAGTGTTATACCTTTTAACGTGGCCGAAATATTACATTTGCTTCTTATTTTATTTATTTCATCAACTCTCTTTTCATTCCCAGTTTTTCTAGAACCTCTGTATTTGATTGTTTTTGTGTCCATGAAATACGATATATTCTTCTGTATATCCACATCTACAGGGCCTCTATATTCAAATTTCTAGTTTCCTGTTCAATGTCCAGGCTTCCGTACCATACAGTAGGGTTTAATATACGTAGCATTTGACACTTCTAATTTTTAATGCGTTGTTAATCTCTTTAGATGTTAATACTGATTACATGCTGTTGAAAGCATTTTCGCCATTCCTATTCTCTTAGGAACATAGGTTCTCGATGATGAATCAAATCAAATCAAATCAAATCAACTTTATTAGGGTCACAAATTGGGCGCGCAGGCCCGTCTTTCATTCGGCCCTTCCAATCACTCGTCTTTCGTTCATCAAGAGCATTATACATTTACATAGGAAGAAAAATAAACATTGTGAAATGAATGTTGTAAACATAAACAAGGCTAATTACCATGTTATGAAGCCCATCTCCCACCAACCCATACATCACCCCACCCACCCACACACCCCCACCTATCCATACATCACCCCACCCACACAACACCCCCACCTACCCACACACACGCGCACCAAGGGACACATACACACCCCCACCTACCGACACACACGCACACCAAGGGACACATACATACTCCACCAACCGACCCATCGCCCTCCCGCACACACTGCCCGCACCTGATCCCCCAACCAAAACACACTCGCCACCCACAAACATTCCCCCACCAACCCACACATCCCACGCCCATCCACATACACATCCTACCCCACACATCCTCTCCCCACATACACCTCAAACCACCCATCCCTCAGCCACATCTCCATCGACAACATATTCCCCACCCATGCACACAATCCCCCACCAACCCACACATCGCACATCCACATCCCCAAACCATACACACACATCCCCACCAACTGACATGTCCCTACCCCCCCCCCCCCACATCTCCCTAACCACCCATACATCCCCAATCCACTCACACACACCCCACCACCCACACATACAACTTCCACCCACCCACACATGCCTTAACCTAATCCCCCATCACACAATCCCCCACCCGCACATCACATGCACCCCCTACCACGCACTATTCCCAACCCACGCACCACACACACATATCCCTCACCAACACATCCCCACTTACACACCACACACATATCCCCCACCCAGATACCACACAATATCCCCACCCACACCCACACAGATACCCTTACCCATCCACCCCACATACCCCCACTCACACACCACAAAAATCCCCCACCCACACACACATACCTCAACCACACAATATCTCCAACCAACACACCACACACCTCTCACCACCCATACACGCATTCCCTACCCGTCCACCAACACACACTCACTCACGCATACATCCTCCACTACGCACCCACACACCCCCACCCACCCACCCCCAACCAAACATCTCTCGATCACAATACCCCTACCCCCACACACATCCTCCACCCACTCACACATCCCACCCCGACACATACAACTCCCTCACCCACCTACATCCCTAAGCCACTCACACACCCCCACCCATACATTCCCCATCCACACACACACATCTCCCACCCACACTCCCCCACATACTTCCCCCAACCACCACAATCCCCTACTCACCCACACATATAACCCACCCATACGCACATTTCCCGCACCCATCACACACATCCCCCACACCACACACTATCCTCCACCCATACCACCACAAACATACCCTCCACCCACACACCATTCACACATCCCCCACCAACACACCGCACACATATCTCAAACCCACACACCATACACTTCTCCCCACCCGCCCTTGCATCCCCAATCCATCCAACACAATCCCCTACCCACACAACCCCGCCTCCCACACATACTTCCTCAAACCATCCACACATCGCCACCCACATAAACACACATCCCCTGCATCCGTCCCATACACATATCCTCCACCCATACACACATCCCCCACACCCATTCCAACACGCCTACTTTCACCCCCACACATCCATCCAACACCCACAAATACCACTACCCACCAAAACCCACACACCCAACCCATCCAACGCATACCCCCACCCACACACCCCCAACCCACCCAAACGCATACCCACACTCACACACATCCTCCACATACACTCACACTTCCTCACATCTAGACACATACAAAATGTCTCACGTTAGTATTGAAACTAGTATGAACAAACTCCCACACTTTACTCACACACATACATTGAGACTTGTCATGAGCAGTCTCATAAAAATGTTAAACATGGAGAAAAATGTGAACATAAAATGTATGTGACGTAAAAATAGTGATGCTTGCTCTCTCTCTCTCTCTCTCTCTCTCTCTCTCTCTCTCTCTCTCTCTCTCTCACACACACACACACACACACACACACACACACACATTCACTCTCACGCTCACACATTCACTCTTCCGCTCATTCATTCACTCTCACGCATTCACTCTCCCGCTCATTCACTCTCACGCTCACTCATTCACTCTCCCGCTCACTCATTCACTCTCCCGCTCACTCATTCACTCTCCCGCTCACTCATTCACTCTCACGTTCACTCATTATGTCTCTCACTCAAACTGTAGTAATGAACATAAGTTTATATTATGCATGATGAAATCAAATGGTATTTAACTGATAATATGACAGATGAGAATACACAAACATATGGATTCGCGTGTTACATAACATGCGTGTTACATGACACGCATCTGCTCAGCTCTCTCTCTCTCTCTCTCTCTCTCTCTCTCTCTCTCTCTCTCTCTCTCTGTATTCTTTCATATACACACACTCACACGCATGCGCGCGCTCACACACACACACACACTAACACATCAACTCTCCCACTGTCTCACTCTCTAACACACAATCCTTCACACACACACACACACACTCACTCTCTCAATCACACTCTCTCACACATACACATGAACGCATGCACATGAACGCATGCACATGAACGCATGCACGCACGCATACACTCCCTTACTCACTCTCACACATACACGTACGAATGCATGCACTGACACATTCCCCCACCATTTCTCGCTCAATCACTCTCTCCACACACACGCATGCATGTGCGCACACACGCATTCACTCTCTCCCTCTCTCTGACACCCACTTTCTCTCTCTCTCTCTCTCTCTCTCTCTCTCTCTCTCTCTCGCTCCCACACGCACACACATATATAGTGAACAATTATAGTTAAACAATTATAATGAACAATTATACTGAACAATTATGAAATTATGAACTCACTCCAAGCAGTTCCATATTTTGCAGTTTCTTGCAGCTTTCCCCATGTCTTCCCCATATTATTCATTTATGTCTCTAATTCTCTTTCCCGTCGTTTTAGGTCTGCCTCTATTTCTTTTAGGCCTTGTGGTTTCCAAATAAAAGACTTTCTAGTTGTACAGTTCTCGGCATTTTCCAAATGCATGCCCTGTCAAGCGCGTGCGGATGTTCATCACTTGTTGATTCACTTGTATTTTTTCCTCTTTCTCGCCATAAGCTGCACACTGTTGCTTCTGTCATATCGTTTTAGTCTTATTCTGCTCAAGCACCTGTTAATGAATAGACATTTGGAGTTTATTAGTAATATGACGATGTCTATGAGACGGTTCCTTGTTTATGTTCCGATCTTGATTCGCTTTCTGTTTGATTTAAAGATGTCATTTTCTAGAGAAATATGCTCGGTTGATTTGCACCGTCCTGTAAAAAGAACACACAACTAGCCATATACAGTAATTAAGTAATGTGTATAGGATGGGTTAAACACATTGTAAATGGTCGTCTGTAATATTACAATGGAGGTAGAGTCATCTGGAGGACTTAAGACTACAGACGCATTCAGAATAGTATATTTATAGAAGTAGTGCCGCTTCTGGAAGTCAAGGGGGAGACTGAGATGGTGTCGCTGCGATGTAGGATGTTCGGAGGAAACGCTTTAAAGACACTCTGAAAATTTCACTGAAGGCTTTTGGAATTCATCATGGCACCTGGGAGGCTGCAGCCAGAGACCGAAATTCGTGGCGTGCATCATTACACAAGGGTGCAGTCATATGTGAGGCAACCAGGACTGCAAGAGCTGTGAAGAAAAGGCAGGACAGAAAAACCACTGCAGGAAATCCTCCTCCAGAAACGTCAAGCATTCCTTGCCCACATTGTCAAAGAACATTTCGAGCCAAAACAGGCCTTATCAGCCATCTTAGAACCCACGGCTCCATACCTTCAACCCCACTGGATGGAATGAATGGTCATCATCATTCTTGATGGACAAACAACACACACACACACAGGATGTTCGTCACGAATTCAAGGAGATCGGGCACGAATTACCGTAAAGGTGATTACGAAATAGGAACTCCGTGTGTGTGTGTGTGTGTGTGTGTGTGTGTGTGCGCGTGCGTGCGTGTGTGTGTGTGTGTGGGTGGGTGTGTAAAGTAAGACCATGTTTATATGTCCTGTAGTGTATTGGGTATAGTGTGCTAGCCCCATATTTGTCTAGCCAAATCATCACTGCAGGGGTAATGCGGCCAATATGATATCGACCGCCTTTATTTCCCAAAACATTTCTTTGTATCGATGTTTGGATTTAATCGACCTGGGATCCCAGGACAATTGGGCTTATGGTGCTAGCCCCATATTTTAAATACCAGATGGTACTGGAGGAGGTGTCATCAATACCACTCTCCGTCTTCCCAAGATATTTCCTGGTAGCCATGTCAGCGTGGC
This sequence comes from Cepaea hortensis, assembly GCA_963921405.1. Classification (NCBI taxonomy): domain Eukaryota; kingdom Metazoa; phylum Mollusca; class Gastropoda; order Stylommatophora; family Helicidae; genus Cepaea; species Cepaea hortensis. Next base: position 89,820,393 of record OY992881.1, on the reverse strand, counting down.
TCGACCTGCCAGCTCTGTTCAATGTGTAAATAACCCACCCATCTGAATGAGGATTCGAACCCTTGACTACCAGACGTGCAGTTCTGCCCGTCTCTTTTTCATGATGTATAATATTCTACTTTCATTAGCCTCTTCCAGGCAACTGGTTTTGGTTACTTTATCCATCCAAAGTAGAGGCAATATAGTCTCAGAAACCTCAGCTCTTCTGTCTCCAAGCTTTTGCTAATTTACTCGTTCACATTACAAAATCAGCTACCATACAGCAGCAAAGCTCGATATAATATGTGAATACTTTCTGCCGGCTCCATGGCAAACGAGTTACGCACGCAGGTCGTAATCCCATATACTGCGTTCGAAATACAGCTGCGTGCGATTTAGTAGCAGAGGACCTTGCATTGGGTGTTTTATCAAATGGTATGAGTGCCCGTTGCTCAGAAATCAATGGCAAACTACTGAACGTAAACTTGCCAAGAGATCACAAACAGCCAAAAAATGCTGAGGTGAACTGCGACGTCATGTAAACGATATGCAACTAATGTTTAACCTGAATTTTACATTATGGTATTTCTGCTCTTTCTGATTTCTGATGTTTTTTTCTCCATTATAATTCTAGCCGTATTTGCTCGCTGAGTACAGTAACTGCGTCCACTGTGTGATTCAAATCCTGTACATTGTCTGCATTAAATGCTGTATATTCTCTGTATTGTATATTGTTGTTGTTATGTACTCTGACGCGATTCCTCGCATATCTTTTTAATTTGTCATATTTTCACTATATATGGTATAAAAAGGCCTGGAGACCTTCCACATCTCTGTCATATTCTTGATGTGAAGGTACGTAAGATACAGCTTCATGGAAATACTTACGGTGAAGCCCTTAATGGGTGATAAATATTGTGAGAGCACAATAAAACACTGAGAAGAGCCACAGAAGAGCGATCTGCTAGTTTGTCAGTGCTTGAACACAGCGGCAAAAGACAACATAAGTGACAAATCCATGAAGGGTAAATAATGTGACAGTATGGTCAAAAGGAAACACACAAACACTATAATGTATTCATGATCATGAAGGGGAGGAAAAGAGAATGTGGAGAATTTTCTCAAGAAAATAATAACTACATGTAAACAATGTTCACTACCATTTAATGTCAGACAGTGAGTACTGCAGTGTTATAATGAACCTGTTCTGCTGCATGATAGTTAATCATTGAACGTGAATGAACAAAATAGGAAGAGCTTCAAAGCAACAGAAATATGGCTCCTGGGACGAATGTTGCGAATGTCTTGAACTGCTAAAGCAACTAACAACAATTGCCCGGGAAAGGCTAATGAAACTAGAATATTAAATACAACAATATGAAAGAGACAAACAGCATGCTATGGTCATGTGATGAGAAAAGAGACATTGGAGAACATCGTGGCAACTGTAAATATATGTAGGAAAAGAAGCAGAGGCAGACCGAGATAAATCATACTGGATGGAATGAGGCGGTGGCAAGGAGGGATGTCATCAGCACGATTGATCCAGAACCAAGGACAGAGATCTATGGAGAGACGTGAGCGCCTACGACAGTTAGCAAGACACATAATGATGAAACACTTTGAATTTACATAGACATTAACTATTGATATGTGCATTCAATTATTTGTTAAAACATGATATGAGCAAAGCTTTGATCTCAGTGTCCGAAGTTCATCAGGATACAAGCGCATCCGACATATGACGTGACTGGGAAGTAACAGGAAGTGTATCTGAGGATAAAGAGGTATGCATTGTTTCAATATACCAGTTGTAGGCTATACCGCATCTGTCAACTCACCCACTTATTCTAATGACATCAATATATTCTATTTGTGTTATTAACTCTAAAGGGTGAGATGAAGTGATGGAAAAGCAACACAACTTTTGTCAGGGAAGAAAGTAATCAACATTTTAACATCAGACCAGTTGTACACGATTCCTCATCTGTAAACTCAGTAACATATTCTGTCTCAACTAATCATTACATTAACTATGCTGTTTGTGATTTTAACTCGTTAAGCTGATGCCATTATTACTGTAAGTCTTCTTCTGTCAAGACGGTTATACTTTTAAATCAACTGTCTGGGGGGGGGGGGGAAACAAAGATAAGAATGCTATCCATTTAATACAAGTGGAATATCCTTTACAGGACGTCGCAGTCAACCCCATAATTTTTTGAGCTGTTTGTGATTTCTTGGATAGTTTACGTTAAGTAGTTTTCCGTTGTTTTCTGAACGACTGGCTCACATACATTTGTATGAAGACCACTGCAAGGCGGTCTGCTGCGAAATCTCTCGCAGCTGTGTTTTCGAACATGGTATGCGTGATTATGAATTCCGTTCATAATCCCTTCACCCTAGATTCGGCGGTCTCTAATCAACCTACAATGAAATAGGCTAAGATGCAATGTTACCGCGGGGAACAAGTGTAAAGGTAAAAAGATCAACTTCATTGCACCGAGTTATAACTCATATGACTTGGTCTCCTACAGCAAAGCTGCCCGCCACAAACAGCACAGAACACGTACATCGTAGCCCCAACCATGACGCCCAGGCGTCTTCGAAGAAATTGCTCTCGTGAACCGAATGACCCTGTCCGAATATGAATCTAGGACCTTTGGTCGGAGATCACCAGCCCTGACAATCTACACAGTCGTTGCACCTTTCCTAACCACTACTTCAGTCTACATTGACATCTGCATACTGAAGAATGGGTCAAAGTTACTGGTATCTTGCTCTCTTGACAGCCGATAGTTTGTTACACTGTGCTTCAAAATAATAAGATACATAAAAGTATAATAAACAGTCCATGGCGGGGACCAATATGGCGTTATATCTCTCCATAGCACAAATCCTGGGCTGAATTGTGGAGACCATGTAATTGAAGAAGTAGTTGAAGAATTCCATAAGTTTGGCTGCTGAAACAACTGTTCCAATTTAGGTGGTAAGAAATGGATAAATAAAGAAATTTTGCGACTAATGGAAACAAATGGAACATTATGTAAGGAGGGAAAGGAAGCATGACTCGATAAAAATTGCATAAAAATTGAAAAACAACACAACAGTAAAAATAACAAATTAATGCACAAAAGAATTCATGAGCTTACTAATAAGAGAACATGTAAATCAACAGGCTGCCTGAAAACAAAAAGATGGAAAAATGATAATTTAAAAACTTACATAAGTAAACACACATAGTATTATTTGGCGCTCACAGAAGGAGAAGGAACTAGAGACTAGAGGACACAATAGACAACATACAATTTTAAAGCTATAGTTACCTACCTGGATACGAACCTGTATGTACGAAATATAGCTTTCAAATTTTATGTTTTCTATTGCGTCCTCTAGTCTCTGGTTCCTTCTTCTCCTTCTGTGAGCGCCAAATAATACTATGTATGTTTATTTATGTAACTGTCTCAGTGGCCTCAATGGGTTCCCCAATTGATTTCCATTATTGAAAAAGATCGGATTGTGCATGTATGGTCAGACTGTGTGAAGGGCCTTCATGGTGATACAAGACAAGAATAGTTTGGTATTCGAAACAATAATGAAGGACCATCAATTTTGAAGATGGAAGATCGGACTGATCTTGGCCTTGTGACGGCTTTGGAGGCCCCCGGTTCAGACAACATCACAACAGGGTGATCAATGTCTTGGATGAATGTGGAATATACCGGGTCACCAGACTGCTGAAAACAATATATGCTACTGAAAATATACTTCCTGAATTATATAATACTATGTTTATTGCAATACCAGGGGAATCGGGCGCCTTGGAATGTGATCAACATCGAACAATTAGTGTAGTGAGCCACATAACGAAGATTTTGTTGAAAGTTATCGTGCCATGAGTTTGGAAGGAAATGCAACCCGAAATGGGAGAAGAACAATGTGGGTTTGTGTATGGTAAGGTACAGTAAATGCTGTGTATGTGCTGAGAACATTAATTGAACGTTATTTAGAAGTAAACAACGACCTACATCTTTGCTTTGTTGACTACACAGGGGCTTTCGATGGGGTAAGACATATCAGTATGATCAAAATCCTTGCGTATCTACAAATTGATGGGAAAGACCATCCAGATTATGTTTTTCTGTACAGTGAAAATATTTTAAGAATTGTAGAAGATATGAAAGGAATCATCATTGGGGGACGTAATATCAGTATCATTAGATATGCGGTTGATACAGTACTAATTGCAGACAATGAGCAGGTTCTGCAACATTTAGTAAATGCGGTTGTTGCACACAGTAAACAACTAGGGTTAGAATTAAATTGTAAGAAGGCAGATTATGGTCGTCACTAGGAGGAAGGAAATACCACAATGTAATATACAAGTAAATGGGAGTGTTCTTAAACAAGTGAATCGGTACAATTATCGCGGAACAGTCATTACATCAGACGGGAGATGCCTTGAAGAGATTATAACAAGAATCGCCATGGCGAAGGTAGCCTTTTGCAAGATGGAAAACATACTGACACAATAAACATATATAATTTGCAACGAGGCAAAGAGTGTTGAGGTGCTACATTGAACCTGTGCTTCTGTATGGATGTGATGCGTGGACAATGAGCAGAGTAGCTGAAAAACATCTGACGGCTGTGGAAATGTCGTTTCTGAGGAGGTGCAAAGAATACCATGGACAGGCAGAAAAACCAATGACCAAATACTACAACAAACAAATAAAAATCGTAAATTAATTAGAGAAATTAGACGTAGTCAAAAATATTTTGGACATCTTATGAGAAGAAATAAATTGGAGAACTTGGTGACAATTGGCAAGACCGAGGGGAGGAGACCATGGGGAAGACAGAGGGGCAAATACCTGGATGGCTTGACCACGTGGCATGGTCGAGACAGGAACACGGAGCTGATCCACGACTCTGGTGATCGAGTGAAATAGCGAAACATGACCACCCACACTTATCGACATGGCACATGATGGATGAATGAGGTTCAGTTTGTAGACAATAATGTATGACTCGTTATATTTAGCCGTGCATAAAGGTTAGTACTATGGCTGAGTCTTGTATTATGGAAAATAAATGATCCAAAGTCATTATAGTTAGAGTGCCACAGATGCCATCGTCTGTCTATGAAGGGAATCTGTCGCAATAATGTCATCTCTTGCTCTTGTAGAACCTAGAAATAAATTTTACTTATTATATTTATAACTATGATGTTTTGAAATTAAACTGAAATTAAATACTTAACAAAAAAGTACTAATTTATTAACAAATCAAGGCCATCATTATATTGTTGTATCTGTAACTGCAACATTTACGATCAAAACAATTACAACATCACTAATAATCTAAAGTTCTCTGTTTATGACTTTTGCAGTTGTCTGGGTCATTCTTGCAATAACAAATGTATAGAAAACTACAATCATTGATAAATATAAAACAACACACATTTGTTTCTTTAAAAAAAAAAATTCTAACAACAGAATGTATATCAATTTTGGCTCCATGTTAGTAAAGTTAACGTTTAGTCAAACACTGTGTTTGTTAATTTTGGCTGGGTGTTACAAAAGTTACCGTGTAGTCAAAACCTGTGTTTGTCAATTTTGTTCGATGTTACAAAAGTTACCGTTTAGTCAAACACTACAGTTACTGTCAGTACCCTGCGGTAAATTTTCTCAGTATGATGCAAGTCTTCGTAATGCCACCCCTTACATCATTTTTTTTTTCCTGTAAAAATGCCGCCCTCTTATGAAAGCCCCTTAAGGTGCCGCCTGATGCTGCAGGCTCTCTGTATCATAGCACGGCAGGGCCATGGTTACTGTTTAGTCAAACACTGTTAACTTTGGCTCGGTGTTACTAAAGTTACTGTTTAGTCAAACACTGTGTTTGTCAATTTTGGCTCGGTCTTACTAAAGTTACTGTTTAGTCAAATACTGTCAATTTTGGCTCGGTGTTACTAAAGTTACTGTTTAGTCAAACACTGTTAACTTTGGCTCGGTGTTACTAAAGTTACTGTTTAGTCAAACATTGTGTTTGTCAATTTTGGCTCGGTGTTACAAAGTTACTGTTTAGTCAAACACTGTGGTTGTCAATTTTGGCTCGGTGTTACTAAAGTTACTGTTTAGTCAAACACTGTCAATTTTGGCTCGATGTTACTGTTTAGTCAAACAGTCCGAAGCGCATATCGCGTCAGATTCTTCCTTCTTTTCTTCTTCTTGTTCTCTCTTTCTGTATTATTTTTGCATTACCGGCAGCAGGGATCGATGCTTGCTCTGCGAGGGAAGGGAGGGGTAACAGCACCTCCGGGGGCAGCAGCAATACTAGCTACCACACTAATCCCTGGCGGGACTGGGGCTAATCTAGTGAAGCCTTCGGGTATCAGCGTCTTATCAGTCTCTGCATCAAATGATACCTTCTGTTGGAGAAATGCGAGGAAACTGTGTCGTGTCGTGTGTGTTTGTGTGTGTATGTGTGTGTGTGTGTGTATTGCGCGCGTGTGTGTGTATGTGGTGTGTGTGTGTGTGTGTGTGTGTGTGTGTGTGTGTGTGTGCCAGATATGACCAGTTAACATTCTTCGCTTCTCTTTCCTTCATTCATCATCTGCTGTCTTATCATCAATGGTTTTGCGTTCGCCGCTTTGAACTCAAGCGTAGTCCATATACGTGCTACTACTTCTTGTGCACTGGACTGATTTTTGCATGTGAATTAGTGTTCATTATTACCAGTGTCCCTTGCTATCAAGTGACCCCACTCTGACTTCTGAGGTACTTGTAATTTACGTCCTTAAGCCAAAGATGAGACCTCAACATGTTAGTCTAACTGACCAATAAAGGGGTCGAACCTGCTACCTCGGCATCAGCACACCGGAAGTTTAACAGCGTGCGCTATTATTCATTCAAACATGCTGACCGCCATATGTTAAAGTCCTTCACTCCGATTGTCTTTATTCATCAGATGCTATCTTACCATGGACAGGAGGATGTAATGAGTTCCCAGTACTGGCGTGTCCAAGTGCTATCTTACCATGGACAGGAGGATGTAATGAGTTCCCAGTACTGGCGTGTCCAAGTGCTATCTTACCATGGACAGGAGGATGTAATGAGTTCCCAGTACTGGCGTGTCCAAGTGCTATCTTACCATGGACAGGAGGATGTCATGAGTTCCCAGTACTGGCGTGTCCAAGTGCTATCTTACCATGGACAGGAGGATGTCATGAGTTCCCAGTACTGGCGTGTCCAAGTGCTATCTTACCATGGACAGGAGGATGTAATGAGTTCCCAGTACTGGCGTGTCCAAGTGCTATCTTACCATGGACAGGAGGATGTAATGAGTTCCCAGTACTGGCGTGTCCAAGTGCTATCTTACCATGGACAGGAGGATGTAATGAGTTCCCAGTACTGGCGTGTCCAAGTGCTATCTTACCATGGACAGGAGGATGTAATGAGTTCCCAGTACTGGCGTGTCCAAGTGCTATCTTACCATGGACAGGAGGATGTAATGAGTTCCCAGTACTGGCGTGTCCAAGTGCTATCTTACCTTGGACAGGAGGATGTCATGAGTTCCCAGTACTGGCGTGTCCAAGTGCTATCTTACCATGGACAGGAGGATGTCATGAGTTCCCAGTACTGGCGTGTCCAAGTGCTATCTTACCATGGACAGGAGGATGTCATGAGTTCCCAGTACTGGCGTGTCCAAGTGCTATCTTACCATGGACAGGAGGATGTAATGAGTTCCCAGTACTGGCGTGTCCAAGTGCTATCTTACCATGGACAGGAGGATGTCATGAGTTCCCAGTACTGGCGTGTCCAAGTGCTATCTTACCATGGACAGGAGGATGTCATGAGTTCCCAGTACTGGCGTGTCCAAGTGCTATCTTACCATGGACAGGAGGATGTCATGAGTTCCCAGTACTGGCGTGTCCAAGTGCTATCTTACCATGGACAGGAGGATGTAATGAGTTCCCAGTACTGGCGTGTCCAAGTGCTATCTTACCATGGACAGGAGGATGTCATGAGTTCCCAGTACTGGCGTGTCCAAGTGCTATCTTACCATGGACAGGAGGATGTCATGAGTTCCCAGTACTGGCGTGTCCAAGTGCTATCTTACCATGGACAGGAGGATGTCATGAGTTCCCAGTACTGGCGTGTCCAAGTGCTATCTTACCATGGACAGGAGGATGTAATGAGTTCCCAGTACTGGCGTGTCCAAGTGCTATCTTACCATGGACAGGAGGATGTCATGAGTTCCCAGTACTGACGTGTCCAAGTGCTATCTTACCATGGACGGGAGGATGTCATGAGTTCCCAGTACTGACGTGTCCAAGTGCTATCTTACCATGGACAGGAGGATGTAATGAGTTCCCAGTACTGGCGTGTCCAAGTGCTATCTTACCATGGACGGGAGGATGTCATGAGTTCCCAGTACTGGCGTGTCCAAGTGCTATCTTACCATGGACAGGAGGATGTCATGAGTTCCCAGTACTGGCGTGTCCAAGTGCTATCTTACCATGGACGGGAGGATGTAATGAGTTCCCAGTACTGACGTGTCCAAGTGCTATCTTACCATGGACAGGAGGATGTAATGAGTTCCCAGTACTGGCGTGTCCAAGTGCTATCTTACCATGGACAGGAGGATGTCATGAGTTCCCAGTACTGGCGTGTCCAAGTGCTATCTTACCATGGACAGGAGGATGTCATGAGTTCCCAGTACTGGCGTGTCCAAGGCGTACTGACGCAGACTTCTCCCGGACCATCTTCTGATGTTTTCAATCCGCCCTCATCTAATACACATCGGAAACATCTCTAGTGCACAGGTTCAGAGATGGGTCGACCTCACAGCCGCTCTGTTAGGAAATAAATAAACATGTTAGTGTTTTTTCTTTGATATAACTTTCTATTTATAGCTTGTGTTCATTCAGATTTCACTTCAATATCAGTTTTGCAGCAGTAAATCCCATGTTTTCGATAACTTGCAATGTAGTAACACGTTTATATTAATTACTATAATTTTACGGCGTCTCCAAGGTCGCAAGATTAGGACCAGGGCATACACTGACCATGACTTTGCCCCACCTTAGGAATCTATCATTTGCAACGAGACAAAGTATGTTAAGGTGCTACATAGAGACTGTACGCTTGGGTGGGTGTAAAGCGTGGACAATGAGCAGACACGCTGAAAATCATCTGATGGTTGTGGAAATGTGGCTTTTGAGGAAAATTTAAAGAATGTCATGGACAGACAAGCTTTCCACAAACACACTGCCTGTTTGGTCTGCATAATTGTCCCTATCCACAGATGTGAAGTTCAAGTGCCGGGTTTTGCATGCCAATCTGGTTCGTGCGCTTGGACTGGAGAAGAAGCGCTGTCCAACATAGTCCCTGTGGATAGGGTACTCCGTACCAGACAGGAGGACAGCTTTAAAGAGGTCTTCCAGTCAACCAACCAACAACGTGGTGACAAGAGCATATTGTGACACTCACTTCTGCCATAGAAGGCTGGTGTTGCAGTCAATATATCCAAGCGGTTAAGAAGAACTCATCAAACAAGGAAGGGCCAGAACGCGATGTTCAGTCTTCGAACGAACACAAGACATCCCACTTAGCAAGCACTTGAACAGGTCCAACCACAGCTCGCCCAGGAGTTCCGGCTTTGCACATACCCACACCAGACTGTCGAGGCTTTGCACATACCCACACCAGACTATCGCCATCATCTCTTTTAGCATCCCGATTCTGCAGATATCAGGAGAATTATATTTTCATCAAAATCGTACATAAGCAACACTTTATGTAGAACAACTCAATGCATGATGAATACTGACGTGTATCACTACATGGTACTGTGCTCTAGAGCGGAAGCACAGGGGCGATTGGGCCGATGACAACTACTACAACAATCTCCCTCCCTTTTCAGTTACGCCGCGTTATTGGCCTACTTAGGGATATTGGGGAACAATAAGGAACATAACCGTATCATTGAGAAACAAACGTAAACCACAATAAAACACAATTAAGCCTATGGGAAACATAATTAAACCACAAGGAAACATAATGAAACCACAAAAAAATATAAGTAAACCACGAGGAAATATAATTAAACCACACGGAAACATAATTAAACCACAAGGAAACATAAGAAAAACCACTAGGAACCAAAATTAAATCACAAGGAAACATAAGTAAATCACATGGGAATATAAGTAAACAACGAGGAAACAAATAAACAACAAAGAAAAATAAGTTAACCACAAGGGAATATAAGTAAACCACAAGAAAACATAAGTACATCACAAGGAAACATAAGAACGAGAAACAAAAGTAAATCACAAGGGAATATAAGTAAACAACAAGGAAACATAATTAAACAACAAAGCCACATAAGTAAACCAGAGGGAACAATTTAAACCACAGGGACAAATAAGTAAACAGCAATGAAACATAACTAAATCACAAGAAAACATACGTAGATCATAAATGTATCATTCAGAAAAGACGTACAACATAGAAAACAATAAGGATCATAAACACACCATGAGGAAAAAAATTAATTAAATGATGAGGCCGTTAAGAGAATCAAAAAGAAAACGTAAGTAAATCATAAGGATCACAACTGCAGCATCAGAAACCCATAATAAACCAATAGTAATTCCTAAGCAAACCTTGTGTAAAAAAAAAAAAATAAAATAATAAAGAAATCATCAGTGAACTATAAGAAAATATAAAGAAATATAAGAACCATAAGAACTCATAAATGACCACACTGAAAGCACACATCAATCATAAGGAAATCATAAATAAACCACATCAGAACCCTAAGTAATCCATAAGAACCATAAATAAACTACGAGGGTAGTACGCCACAAATGGCTGTAGAAAAATAACTAAATATGATCATTTAAAATCGGTTTACTTTTATACATACATTGTCCCTTTATTTCTCAACATAATTTCCACCAACATTGATGCATTTATCCCATCGTGTTATCAGTCCTCCCAAACCCGCTGCATAGAACTGCGTGCTTTGTTTTCATTTACCGGCCATCCCACAGAACTATGTGACTTACTTATTGACTCGCCCTCGTAACTTTTTCTACCCAGCTATGCACCGCTTTACGGGACAAACACTGCATAAACACTGAAAACCCACCTTGGCGGGAGACATTTCGCGAATGACGCCAAAGTTAAATGTGAAGTGAAAACGTTATTTAGAAAACAGAGCACGCAGTTCTAAGCAGCGGGTTAGGAGGACTGATAAAACGATGGGATAAGTGCATCAATGTTGGTGGAAACTATGAGAAATAAAGGGAGAATGTATGTATAAAAGTAAACAAGTTTCAAGTTGCTATCATATTTAGTTATTTTTCTTCAGCCAGTTGTGACTTACTTATTGACTTCCCCTGGTATAATACAATCTTAAGCGCCATTAGTAAACCACGTGGGGCTCAGAGAATAAACAAGTCCCACATAAACCATAAATTAGCACCAAGAAAAATATAACATCTAAGGAAACAATAAGGAAACCATAAAGACACAATAACGATTATATGAACAAATTATGAGAACGCCATAACGAAAGTATCATGAAACCATACCGGCACTATAGGGAATCCTTCAGGACCACAAATAAATCATAAGGAATAGACAAATGGTATTTGTGAGGCATGAGAATAGAAGAGGCGACATTTAGCCTTATCGGGGAAAATACTAAACGAAAGAGGCTGAGGAAGACAGAAAAGAGTTTATGTGGAAAGCTTAAATATCAAAGCAGCGAATAATAATATAAGCAACTACAGCTTTTGAAGAACAAGTATATACATGGTGTGTCTGTGTGTGTGTGTGTGTGTGTTGTGTGTGTGTATGTGTGTTGTGTGTGTGTGTGTATGCGTGCGTGCGTGCGTGTGGGCACATTAGTTACAATAATAGAAAAACACACAGATGCTTATGTACGCCACAAAAACGAAACTCTGTCGCGCGCGCACACATACACACACATATACACACACGCGCGCACATACACACTCGGTAGTAGAGGAAAAGCTGAATGGCCCATGATCTATATTTTAGAATTATTTCTAAATTGTTATTGCATTTAAAATAAAGACACGCAATAGACTAAAACAAGAAAATATGCAGAGAAGTAGCACGCCACGTAATCAGCGGATAAGTTACGGACACGTAATGTTTAAGGGAAATTTTTCCGCGGGAATCAGTTTCGTCAATTCTCGCGAACGCTTCTCGAAACAGCTGTAAATAAACATGACGTTATCGTTAACAAGGGCATCGGCATGCATATGATAAATAATTTTTAACGTATGAGAAATAAAATAGCAAAATAATTATCTTCAACCCACATAATAAATAATTTAACTTATTATAATATTGCTATTACTATTATAAATACATATTCATTACTTTATTTCTCCAGTTTGGTTGTTATTATAGATTGATTTTTATTAGTCTACTTTTAATTGTTAGTGAATAATAAATAATATGTCTAATTATAACACCAGAAATGAATTCATAGGTATTGATGTGCACTCATTGAAGCAAAATTTAAGAAAAAAAATAGAGATTAGTATATTGTGGTAGACCCGTATGTTTTTAGACTAATGGGCACTCGGTGAGAAGTCAAAATGACATAGGTGACATTTACTTCCCACGATATCTCCTGGCACCCATGTTAAACTGGGTCAGGATGGAATTCCAGGTCAGTTTAAACAGTCTCCTTCGCTGCGGATTGGAACCCATGGCCACAGGGCTGTCAGGCATTCGTCTAGTACTCTAGTGACTACGCCACCGCGGCTCGCATAAAACACAAATTTAGCCCCAAACAGATACTGCCCTGCGATGTGGGGTGTCTTGCTTTCCAATTTTCAAAGCCACTATATACGAGGTGGGTGATCGTTTCCCTTCCTCATAGCTATTCCTTCCCAGATAATTCTAAAAGTGGCATGACACCCAGTACTATCAGGCTGGATCGACCCCAGATCCTAACTGGTCAGAGAAAATAAACCTGCCTCTTCTGGGGATTAAACCCATACCACCTTCTCAACAAGCTGGCTCACTAACCACTAAGTCACCACTATTCAATGAAAGCTACATAGTTAGTTGCGTGTTCTTTACAGGACGTCGCAATAAACCACATCATTTATTGGTTGTTTCTTATATTTAAAGGTAACTTCGTTCAGTAATTTGTCATTGCTTTCTCATCTACCGACGCTCATACCAATATGAAATTCAAAGCAAAGCGGTCTGCTTCCAAATCGCCTGCGGAAGACTTCGAACTTTGTCTATCCTGATTGTGAAACTGCGTTCACCACCCCTAAGCCACAGTTTATCAACTATAGGTACACCATACTTGCGGATAAGACACGTGCTCTAAACCCACAATGCACCTAGAAGAGTAGCAATGCCATCAAGGGACATTAAGAAGAGCCAGACAGGAAGCGGCCAATTAGAGATAGATATAGAACAGCGTTCTGCTCCTCGAGAGATGTTGAGATATGTAATGTTGGTGATTATGCTGGTGACTATGTTGATACTTATGTTGGTGATTATGATGATGATTATGATAATCACCATCAACACATCTTTCAAAATAAGTCATCATCATAATCGTCCAAAAGGTCAAGATGATGACTTTCTTGTTGATCATGATTACGACTTTGGTGGTGATAATTATGATGGATAGAGATTATAATGAAGAATGTGTTGGTGATTATCATGATGGATGGAGATTATAATGAAAAATGTGTTGGTGATTATCATGATGGATGGAGATTATAACGAAGAACTTGTTGGTGATTATCATGATGAATTGAGAGTATAATGGTGATTTGAAGGCTATTATGATAGTGCTTGTGATATTAATTATATTTATTATTATGATGACAATTATTATGATTGTCGATGATGATCATGGCTATGGTGATATGAGAATAAGGAGATTCCGATAAAAACTTGACGAAAAATATTGTCTATAATTTTCATGCAAAGACACAAGATGAAACTTATCATCATCTCGTATTTAAAAATTGATGCTTGGGAACAACGAACGCTGACACATAACATTCCCCGAACACATCAAAGATAACTGTATTAAACATGTCTGTCCAATGCATAACAGCAGTCACTCGCTTTGTGCGAGATGATGTGTGAGTTGATGTGCTTAAAAGAACGATCAATTACTCCTCGAAGGTGGTATACCAACTGTGATATCGAATCAATAGTTTACACTACCGCCTCATTAGCCATTCATTAATTAGATAATTATATACTAAGCAACTCACCATGTGTTTATTGATTGCTCCACACAGGACATCGATGGAAATAATACCGAGTACTAGAAGGGTCAGTGGAGAAGAGGCAGAGACAGACCGAGCTAGATGATGCTGGATGGACTGAGACGGTCGTATGGAGGGAAATCATCAGCAGAGTTGATCTTGAACACCAATGATCGAGATCTGTGGAGAAACATGAACACCTACGCCAGTTGGTAGGCCACATGATGATGATGACAATGATAACATATTGTATTCTTTTCTTAAAGACAGTTTGACATAGCCGGGTGCTACATTAGCCCAGTCAGTACTACTTTAACCCATGCCTCATAATGAAAGAATTCCTACAAATAATCATCTGCTTGCTACAGAGTCAGTTTAAGCAATAGCCTCCAGACACACGGAGTTAACGCTTCCACTGGTATGGTGTCATATGCATATCCTCCCATATGCATAAATATGAAATTAATATACTTGTTTGTTATGTTACATCCCTATGTCATAGACACGCATTAAGTAGCTACATCTCATCCAGTTGGTTGGAGCATAAAGTAGCAAATATCTAAAGGAGGAGAACGTACTTGAAATATGTCCAATGTTTGTGGGTGTCGTCTGTAAGGGATATCGCCATTTGAAAACAAAAGTAGAAATATTACCCACGGACCCCAGAAAATAATCGAGATACAGGCGACTTTTTTGTTGTAAATTCTACAGGATTCTTTTAAAGCTCGGAAGCAGATAACTGATATGTATCTGTGATTTAATTGGCCTGAATGCACGAAGAAATAGGCGGACTGTCTTTCCTGCTCTAGCAAACGACGAGCTCACTTGTCGCACATTTGTTCTCCCCAGCTCGTGAGAGTAATCCCCTAACTATACAGCAATATTTCAAGCCAAATTGTCACACTTTCCCAAAGCTTCGGGTTCTAAAGATATTTTCACATAGAAAAACCTATGATATACTATAGATAGAACATGAATACTGAGAGGCCATACGTGGCAAAGAGAAACACGATCGATAATGTTAATACCCTCTAACCTCCATTAGTGAATATAAACGTGTAAAACAAAGTGTGCCAAAAATCGTCGTTGTGGGTCTCTGAAAGCTACACAGCTTGGGGAAAGGAGAATCATGACAATTATGAAATTACGACAACGATGATGATGGTTTGAAAACAACGAGACTATAAATACAAAAACTACCACGATACTATAAAGAAATTGAAAATTATAATTTTCGTAATACTGAACTCTTACTACTAAAAACATTATTACATTTAGTGATAAAGAGTTATTTACCACCTATTTTAAATATCTTTTAATTACATATACTAAAAGTATATACAATTTCATCGTCCTAAACTTGAGTAATTAATTATTAATAAGACAAATTTAATAATCTAAATAATAACTATAGCATTTACTATTGTTATACTCATTTAACAAGTCTGTATCGGTCAGAATCGCAGGTACTAATGCGCTGTCGATGTTACATACAACATATTTTTAACAATGAATGCGGGTGACATACGCAGCTCAAAATAAGTCCACGTACTGATTTCGGGCTAAATTTCTCATTACGAAACTCTCTGTCTATTACGTGTACGGGGATATTCGGCCACGTCATAGATCTGCCTATAAATGCTCGAAAATCGGACATTCCTGCACATTGAACTCACCGACAGCGATAGTCTCTGAAGTAGTACAACTAACTGATAGAACCATTTCAATCTGCATATTGTGTGTTCTGCGTTGTCGAGGTAAGTTTATCAGATGTGTTAGCCACATCGATATTTTCGAGTTTTCCTGTGGGAAGCTTACGATAACAAACCCGCATTTATTCCATAATTATGCCTAGAATTCAACATTCCGCAGTGTTTAACAGTTTAACTGATTTCTAGAGTAAACTCACGGGTCGTGTTTATAACCATTCTTATGTTCCTTGGTAAATATAATAGCGAATTAAGCAGCCACATATATTATTCTCCCAACAAATGATGGTTTGTTTATAAAATATGCTAGGAGCCACGGTATCGAAGCGGCTAGACACTTGCCTCTGGCCTAGAGGTTATAGGCTCGATTCAGCGCGGGGGTGGCTTTTCTAAACATTAACCGGGGTTCCCAGGTAGACACAGACTAAAATAGGTACCACGAAATATCTTGGGAAGTAGAGGCTGCCTGAGTGATACAGACAACACCATTCCTGGGGTGCCGATTGAACAGTAACATATGGGTTTAGCACCATATGACCAGTGCGCTCTGGGGCTTGTACAGGGATCTTCACTTTTATTTTAAAAATAAAAAAATGCCAAGCTATTCCTGCCTATTACATATAACCAAGCTAGCCCGTGAGCCTGAACGGTTGTACGCACATTCACGATGGCTTGCAAACTTTATCTGAGGTTAAACTGTGGGTACCATCACAACGATGTCGACAACATTCGGCCAGTCATTCGAGGGTGATCCAGAAGATTGCAAAATATTTACATCTCGACGAAAGTAACGCATCTCCCTTAGCTGTAATTATTTCACAGTAGAATGTTCTTTGACATTTCAGAACCTAGAGAAAATGATAATGATAAACCTCACCAAGCTTGTCAGGGAAGGCCTCCAGGCGTACGACCAGCCGGACTCCACCCGAGAAGGTAAGTTTTGTTGCCTTTGTATGCTTTAAGAATATAACAGATCTTAGTATATCATCCATGAGTATATAGGTGAAAGTGAAGATTTCGTCAACAATTACACAGAAATATCAATAGGGGTACCCTTTGAGGCTATTAAGACAGTTTATAAATAAACACACATGTACTGATTGGCGCTCATAGAAGTAGAAGGAAGTAGAGACCAGAAGACGCACTAGACAACATAAGAACTGAAAGCTATAGTTACCGATCTCTCTTCAGAAGACGCACTAGACAACATAAGAACTGAAAGCTATAGTTACCCATCTCTCTTCAGAAGACTCACTAGACAACATAAGAACTGAAAGCTATAGTTACCGATCTCTCTTCCACAATAGGTATGTGTTTATTTATGAACTGTCTTATAGTGGCCTCAAAGGGTTCACCGATTGATATGTCTGTGTAATAAGTGTACAACATTGGATCCAACCAATCATTTCTCTTCTCTAAATGTTTGTTAACAGATTCAGTGCCAAACAAAACATAGGATTGGACCAAACAAAGTGGATGGCAGAAAATGGGATGTAGGGGTCTGTCACAGTTATGACTTACAAGTTGTTAATATGGTAGCAGACATGTTATATTATAATTCAAGGACATGTCGGCGATATACACGCCCATGGGAGATATGGGAAGTCGCTTAAGAAGACTAATCATCCTATGACACTAATCAGTTAATATATTGGACAGAGCAATACGGTTTGATGTTTTTGTGATTTGACCTATGTTGGTTTAATATAAAATTCTTAGGCCTATGGTTCTATCTCAATGGTTTGATGCGAATTCTGTCCATATTCCATGGTTGTGGGTGCATGTGGAAGATAGACCAGGTTGGTAACTATAGTTTTCAATTTTTATGTTGTCTATTGCGTCCTCTGGTTTCTGCCTCTGTGAGAGCCAAACAATACACGTGTGTTTATTTATGAACCCCCAATTACCTGCTAACTCTTTTACAAAACAGTGATAAGGTATTTAATCAATTCACCGTTGTTTAACAATAAGACAACTAAGTAGGACTCTACCAATGTGTCACTGGGACTCTTAAGGCTAGCAAAGAATAATAACACACTGTGATCATCCATACATGTGGATCCATACACATAAGAAGCGACGAAGGAGAGTTGAGCATGGGGAGGGCTTCCCCATTCCGTAGACAAACTTGAGCTGCAAGTTTAACCAACCGTGAGCGGGTTTAAATATGGGGTGGGGGTGGGGGAGGGGTGTCAAGAATAGCCAAGCCAGCCAAGAGGAAAAGAGGATCCTCTAGAACAGGGGTGTCAAACTCAATCGCTCAGCGGGCCAAAACTCAAATCACACGTAAGGTTGCGGGCCGGACAGGATAAATATTCAATAAGCCGAAAATTAAACCTTTTTAAAACATTAATATAAATTAAATAGAAAAAAGTTTTAATAATAACACATCATTGGTATACACATTTTCACTCTTATGTCATTTTGTTAGAGCACGATGTTTGGCATCTTTTTTCTGCTACAAGTTCGTTCATTTTAGGAGTAATGTTTTGTGTCAAAGAGAGTGTCATGATGGACTGCAAGTGTTCATCAGTGAGACAACTCCTGTGTGATGTTTTGTTAATCTTCATCACAGAAAACAGCTGCTCACACAGATATGTGCTATCAAAACAGACTCAAGGTTCGAGCCGCATGTAGACGAAGCCGGGGCATCTCTTCAAGAATGAAACGAGTGAACTGTGCAGGCCCCATAGTGTCGCACCTTGCCTTTAGTGCCCCATTACACTGCAGCTCTATTAATTAACTCCATCTGCAAATTTACAGGTGCAGTTTCCTCATCTATAGCAAATGAATTGCGAAACAGCTCGAAATTACTTTTCTGTGCTTC
Source organism: Cepaea hortensis (assembly GCA_963921405.1). Taxonomy (NCBI): domain Eukaryota; kingdom Metazoa; phylum Mollusca; class Gastropoda; order Stylommatophora; family Helicidae; genus Cepaea; species Cepaea hortensis. Next base: position 89,801,585 of record OY992881.1, on the reverse strand, counting down.
AAAGTCACAAAAGCGCCGTGCGAACTCGGCGCGAAGTAAGCTAAGTTTTTCAGCAAAGTCTGCATTGTGAAACACCATAGCGTTGACTTGGTTTAACATTGCCTGGCAACAAGAAAAGTGAGACAGGTTGCTTTGGTGCATTTGTGTCTCCCATAAGTGCAGCTTCACTTGAAATGCCTTCACTGCATCGTGCATATCAGTGATAATGTGATCCCGTCCCTGGAGCTGCAGGTTCAAGTCGTTGAGATGCGTGGTTATATCAGACAGAAACGCCAACTCACATTTCCACTTTTTATCACGAAAAACTGTATAATATTTTCCTTTACTGTCCATGAAGTGACAGGTTTTCTCGATCAGCTGGGTCACTGAAAGCCGACTCTATTTCCTGCAAACAAAAAAGACTGAAATTGGCTGTGATTTAAGCCTTTGGCTCTGATAAAGTTGACAGTTTGTGTTACAATGCTCATTACATCTTTCATGTTGAGGACTTTACCACACAGCGATCCTTGGTGTATGATGCAGTGATATGCTATCAATTCACCAGTACAGTTCTCCTGCATCTTTAACCGCATCCTTCCAACGAGTCCACTTTTTTCGCTATACATCGCCGATGCTCCAACTGTTGTCAGTCCAACAAGTTTGTCCCAAGGCAGGTTCATGTTGGTTAAACTTTGACATACGTTGTAAAAAAAAAATGTCTTTTCCTGTCGTTGTCCCATGCATGGATTTCATGCCCAATATTTCTTCTGTAACATTCAAATTGGAGTCCACTCCACGGATGAAGATGGCGAGCTGTGCAGTGTCAGTCGTGTCATTTCTTTCATCGACAGCAAGGGAGAATGCAACTTCAGTGGCCATCTCACAAACCCGATCAGTAACCTTATTTCTGCTAAGGTTTACCTTTGCAAACATCTACTTTTGTCTGAACACAAGACGTCACGCACTTTCATCATGCAGCGCTTCAGATAATCTCCTTCTGTAAATGGTCGGCCTGATTTTGCGATCTCCTCTGACACAATAAAACTTGCTTTGACTGCAGCATCAGTTTGTGATTTTGCTGTGGTGAAAAACATGTGCTGTGATGTTAGATGCCTCTTCATCTGTTTAACTTGTCTTGATGTTTAGTCTTGTACTGCCGTCTCAAATTATAGTCTTTGGTCGCAGCCATATTATCTACACAAATTAGACACAAAGGTTTATTGATTGTACGGTCGGCCATTTGTATCCCGCTAGCCTTGAGTTTGACACATATGTTCTACAAGTTACAAACGCAGTTGCATGGCGCGCTGCTGAGAAAGCCTAAAAGAGGCCGCATCGCAGATTTACTTCCTTTCACCGAGGGAAATTGCCACAACTGAAACCTGGAATTTCATGACAAGTGAATAAAGAGGTTAGTAAGAGACGCTGCAGCCAGATAGGACTAACGCTGCTGAAACCTGGGAATAGTACTACCACGCTGTCCTTTGTCTGGATCACACATGGCACATGAAATAGTGGAAGACCTAAATAAAAAAACACACAGAAGAGAATTAAAGATAGAACTGAACAATACGGAGAAGGCATGTATGGAGCTGCATGAGATAGCATAATATATAAAATGAGTGGCTGAGGGCCTATACTCCTGGCAGGAAAGGGGGGTGGGGGTGGGGGTGGGGGGGGGGAATAAAGGCCGGAAGAAGGGGGCATATTGTATAAATAGGTACCAGGAAAAGACTCTGGGGAGTTGTGGCACCCCGAGTGATATTGACCGCATCAGCCATCGAGTTCAGAATGGTCTATGACAATATAGGGTTACCATCATATACCCAACACGTCTCAAAGACGTGGAAAAGGGACATTTGATTTCACTTGTGTATTCAGAAGTGGTGATTATAACTACAAGAAGAACATGAAAGAATCTGATTCTTTACCAGATCATTACCAGGCTCTTTATTTCAATCATTCTCCAGCTGTGCGAGATGATGACGTTGTCCTCACACAAGTTAAACTGAAAGTAGAAGGAGAGATTAAGTGGACTAAGCAATCTCAAACTGGCAATCCAAATCTTCCTAGAACGGTAAGGCGTTTAGAATGAACTTATTTTAAAATGTTGCAATTGATTCAAAGGGTTAAGTAAGGAACCAATGAAAGGTCTAGCAAACCGGTAAAGAATTTACTTGTTCCTAGAAAAAGTATGCTCATGAATCATGGGGGAAATTGGAGGAAAGACGCTAGTCACATTACTGTCACTTCAAAAACCCCTCCCCACGACGCCTAACGGCATAAGTGGAAGACAACAACAACAACAACAACAACAACAACAACAACAACACCAACAACAATTGAATACACGGAACACGTTGCAATCAATCCCAGCATATTTGACTGTTTGCGATTTTCCATGCGAATTTTACGTTCATTAGTTAACCTTTGCTTCCTGAACGACCAACGCTCATACCAATGTTAACAATCAACACAAGGTGGTCTACTTCCAAATCGCCCTAGAGATTCACAGAGATTCATTCGCACTATAGTCTTAGTTCTTGTTATTTCACAGCAAATATGCATAGTTCACCTAGTTGACACTAAGTGTTATCAGGACGGGATCACATTTAAGAACCGACATCACAGCATTCGGGGCATTCCCATAAGCGCTCCGTCCCATCCTCAGAAGCCAGCGAAGAGTTCTAATCCCAATAGTACCAGTAGCAATCTGATTATATGTGCGTCTCACCTTTCCTCTAAGCGTCGAGCATCGGCCAGATCCCCTCGTCACTCCACGTTGTCCCATTCTTGCCAGACCATTGTGATCCATTTACTAGGGACATCGATCAGCTAGCCAATAGCCGATTTGCTAGCCAATCGATCAGCTCTGTCGTTTCCGGGTACTCCACACTGGGATGGTATCCACTGTATGGTGACCTTATGCTGACTGCTGAGTTCAGAAAGTAGTGTAGTACTTCTTTTTCTTCTTCTTTCATTCGCTTGAAATATGTCTATAGCTGCAATGCTGTCTATTGTATGAATCTAACAGTCATTTTAGTTCACTTAGCGGTCCATAGAGTTTATCTTCCACTGTTGTCTCTCTAGGCCAGAAGATTTGAATGGATATGTTGGATTTTGGGCAGTCCTGGAGTATGTGCTCTGCTGTCTGCGATGCCAGACCACATGTGCACATGGCTGAGTCACCAATCTTGAATTTTGTATTCACGTGGTTGCGTAATCTATTGTGTCCTGTTCTAAGGCGAAGAATAATGACCTGTTCTTGTCTGTCCATAACGTGGTAGTCGTCTTGAGTCGGGCTGTTCTTCTTGTGCTGCTTCCTTAGCCAATCGATCAGCTTCTGCTTTTCCGGGTACTCCACACTGGGATGGTACCCATTGTATGGTGACCTTATGCTGACTGCTGAGTTCAGAAAGTAGTGTAGTACTTCTTTTTCTTCTTCTTTCATTCGCTTGAAATATGTCTATAGCTGCAATGCTGTCTATTGTATGAATCTAACAGTCATTTTAGTTCACTTAGCGGTCCATAGAGTTTATCTTCCACTGTTGTCTCTCTAGGCCAGAAGATTTGAATGGATATGTTGGATTTTGGGCAGTCCTGGAGTATGTGCTCTGCTGTCTGCGATGCCAGACCACATGTGCACATGGCTGAGTCACCAATCTTGAATTTTGTATTCACGTGGTTGCGTAATCTATTGTGTCCTGTTCTAAGGCGAAGAATAATGACCTGTTCTTGTCTGTCCATAACGTGGTAGTCGTCTTGAGTCGGGCTGTTCTTCTTGTGCTGCTTCCTTAGCCAATCGATCAGCTTCTGCTTTTCCGGGTACTCCACACTGGGATGGTACCCATTGTATGGTGACCTTATGCTGACTGCTGAGTTCAGAAAATAGTGTCCTTAGAACTGGCAATTTCCCAGACATGATCGCCTCTAGTACTGATTTTATATATGTCAATAGCGCCACAGGTTGTGTACAATGGCTGGTAGTTAATAATTTCTCTGTTGCTATCTTGACTGTCTCAATTTCATCATCATAGTTATGACAGTACTTTCCTGATGTAACTCTGGCCGTGTCCCTAGTATTATTTTGGAATTCTATGTACTCTCCCGCTCCACCATTTCGAACAGCATGTTGTGCTGACCCATCTGTGTGGACTCGGATCCAGAGGTCCTGTGGGTATCCGTCATCATGGAAGCTGAGAGTGGCTGGCTCTTCTGCGCTGTACACTGTTATGTTCTTCCTTGTCAAATATTTCTCTCACTTTTGTCTGGATTTGTAATGATAGTCTATGTTAATCTTTCCATGGAGTTCGCTCTGGAATAGTTGTCAGGGGGATACCAACTGTGGACAGATCGGTGGTTTCTCTGCCTGGTGGATATAACTACTTCTTTTCAACCGCCCCATAGCTAAGTTTTCAAATCGATACTTCATAGAGTGGCCTGGCAAGCTGAGGAACTTTTCTGCTTTTATTAGTATTTTCGTGTCTCAGCGCTCTCTCAATGCTTGTGTCCTCCCCATCTTCTCCATTGCTACTGTAAAGGTTGATCTCATCCCTCCTGTGGTGACTCTAAGAGCTTGATTTTGCACCTTGTCCATCTCTTGTAGTGTGTTTTTTTTTAAATGCTGAACACCACGCAGTTGACCGGTATTCCAGGTGTGGTCGTATGCTCTATTGATAAACTTTGCTAAGTATTTTCCAACTGTCTCCCCATGTGGTTCCACTTAGCTTTCTCAGGATGGCTATTTTCCTTCTGGATTTTGCTACTGCTATTTTGATGTGTTTTCTCCATGTCAGCCTGTAATCAAATGTTACTCCAAGGTATGTTGGTTCTTTATCTTCTCTTAGGGGTGTTTCATTTATCTGAATGATCCCTGCCTTTTGTTTCGGAGAGAGGGTAAATAGAGTGGTGCTGCACTTGTCAGTGTTTATGCTGACACACCATCTATCCGCCCATGCAACAAATATATCTACAGATCTTTGTAGCGACATGGTGGCCACTGATGCATGTTCATTTGTGCTCCACAAAACCAGGTCATCAGTGCACACTTCTACATCATTATGCAACTTTTCTAGTTCCTACTCCAGTAGGGTTTATAATGTTTACGGGCTCCTCTTGGTACTGTTTCTCGAGCTGCCTGTAGTATGCATTTCCCAAACTCTTCAACTACTTTATTTATGTCCTTCTCAATGTTAAGGTTTCTAACCAGTATGCTGGTGCGATGTTTGTACATAGCCCAGTCTGCTTTCATGTAGTTTCACCTTGAGACAGTGCTGCTTTCACTTACAAGCTCATTTCTACAGTTAGAAAGACTGGCCGATGGTCACTGCCACCAAGTTGTTTCGCAACAATTCGTTTAATGTTCAACTCCATGTCTGGTAAATGAAAAGCCAGGTCATATATAGTTGTAGTGTACCATGATCTCGAGTAGAAGATATGTGGGTCAGACGGCTTGTTAATCAAGATGAATCTATTCTCATCCTGCCTGTCTTCCAGTCTCTCTCCTCTCTGGTCAATGTGATCATAGCCCCAGCTCTGCGAATAACTATTGAAATCGCCACACACAATCATTTTTTTTTCTTTTAATGGTAGTGTGTCCAGTGCCTGTGGGCAGTCATTTGGACAGTAGTAATTGATCAGGTGAAGATTTGTATTGCCTGTCTTAAGTTTAAGTGTCTGATACTCAGCCCCTTCCATGTAAACTTCAATTTGGGAAGTAGTGATGTTATTTTTGACAAGGGTCAGTATTCCACCCTTTTGCCTGTCCTTTCGGCCAGATCGGTAACACTGGTAGCCTCCCATTTTGAAGGCTATATTTTCACTGAGGTGAGTTTCTTGCAAGCAACAAACGCTTACATTTTCTTGGGCCAAGATGTTTTCACGTTATAATCTTTTTTTTTAATTATTGACACCCTCCGCATTTCAGTATATACTGATAAGCTTAGAGTGTAAGTCCAGACCTCTCCTTCTAGTATAAGAGCTCCATTTTCATTTTTCATTCTTATATTAAATTATTTTTCTTTACTTTTTGTTAGAATTATTCATCATTGGTTAGATGTTTGGGTAGGTGTTCGAGGAAAGCTCTCCATTGTCGCATGTAAGGAAGAGAATGGAAGGTTACAGTGTTGCTGCTCATTACTTACTTACAGGGCACTGGCAACACACGCTATGCGCTGGCTTGTTGCATCATAATGTTAAACGATGTTCCCACCGAACAAATTAAAACTAATATTTCAGAAGAGTCCTATATTAAAATTAAACAGCGCTGTTTTATGTACCTTCACAATAGGTGAACATCACGAAGTCCAACACCGCAAGCTCTGAAGCTTTCGGACAAGTGCAGACTACCAAGGAAGACCAGCACTTCGTTAGGGTTATCCTTGAAAAGGGCATGGTACGAGGTAAGCTTGTGTTCCTTGGTACATCAATGATATAATGAAAATGTTCTTATTTCACTGAACATAACTATCAACAAATACATGCTGCTATTTTATGTACATGAGCTCATGTCTTTCAGTTATGAGAACATAAAACAAAATTAGTCGGTTCTATTTCGAAGTAGAACAGCCAACTTAAAAATATTGGGCTTTTATTTTATTCTTATTAAAACACGCTGGTGTGGTGGGAAACGAACAGGCGGACAGACTGGCTGAATCTGAACCGTTGAGTGGGATTTTGGTGCATTATAAGGCAGACGTGATCAGGGCCCTTTGGGATTACGCATACATATTAGAGGAACATATAAGCCATCATGGCCAGGAGAGCATGGTTGGGCAGAGAGTGATAGTGACCGGAGGATCTGACCGACACTCAGTACTCCGATGCAGAACTAGAGGGACACATAATCAGACCACATCTTTAGTATTGCGACTCTTCGCTGGCTGTTGAAGATGAGGACAGAGCACGTATGGGAATGTCCCTAATGTTGTAATGTCGGATCTTGACTCACCTCAAGTCAACTCAGCTCATGCTGGAGTTGACTGTTACGTCAAGAATATGCAACTTGTATGCATGCGTGTTGAAGGGATGTTGAAATATCACCTATGAGGCAAACGTGTGGTAGTACCAAAATGTATTGGAAACAACTTGCCTATATAAAAAGAACACAAAAACGGGCGTGAATAGCAAACTTGAAAAACTACTTTACTTTAGCTACATGTGCCCATCAGAAATTATGTATTCTATTTTTCCATGGCATTCCGTTTCCCTGAGTCACCAAGTTTTTATATTCTGTATATGTTGAACAATCTTGCAGAGCAAATGTTTAGCCGTAGTTTTACCAGTTCCCCAGCAAGTCATATCATTACTTTATATGCATGTGGTATTTCAACCCCTTATATCCTATGCAAAATTTAAAAGAAATTGGGGGGGGGGGTTGGAAGGGGGGGGGGGAGGAGGAGATGATATCCTATGCAGGCTTCCGGTCGAATTTACGGTGGATAGGTGTTATTGTTCGTAACCGCTTCATTTTCACGTAGAAGATGGATAGTTTCATCTCTTGCGTGTAATTATTTGTGCCAGGATGTAAATCAGGAGTTTCCTTCTTTCTCAAGATTTTCTCCGGTGCTTGGGAGTTCGTGCATCTGAGCAAAACCATCCTTGAGGTTATTTTTCAGCGTGTTTGTTTACCGATACTGTGTTCTGTGTTTATTTGTTTTTATTCCATCATGGCGGACTAGCGTTTGTGCCGCGTACAAAAGGCAAACAAACTTCGAAGTCGACGGCGTCGGCTCAAACGACAAGGTAAACGCGCTGGAGCCAAAAGAACAAGACGTCAATTATACGTCAGTCTGGACCTCAATAACTCTCACTTTATATATTGTGTACCGAAAACTAGTTGGAGGAACTAGCAGATATGTCCAACAACAGTATAGTGAGTGCTAGCATCAATGAGGAGTTGTTACACGGCTATCTGATTCCCTTGCTGAAGCCCGGCTAAGACCGTACACAAATTCAGGGATATCGGGTAATCACCATGTAAAATACAATAGGCAAGCTGCTGGAGAAGTTAATTGCCAGAAAAATATTAAGCCAGCTAAACAGACAATGCCTTTTCCCACCCACCCTTTGTGGGTACAGCCGAATCAGAGAGACCTGGACCAACGCAGCAGTTTTTGCTCATGATGTGTATGAAGGTTTCCATTCAGGCATTGAAACATGTTCTACGGTGATTGATCTTGAGGAAGCGTACAACAAAATACCGTTGGCTTACTTAATGGCTCAGCTCCTTGAACTCAAGATACGTCCATTCCTCCTTAATTGAATCTCTGCAGCCCCTTCCAACGGAAAGTAGTTTCTAGATGCGCCAGTTGGACTTCCGAACCAACAAGAATATATCCTAGCCTGCCACATGAATCACCATTATCTCCGGTGCTGTTCAACGCCTATACTGTGAGAATCAACAGCGGATCACAGGACATTGTCGTATGCCGACGATGTGTTAGTGTTTCGTTATGGTAGAGATCAGGTTGCTGTGGAACTACAAACAGAACTCAATCGCATAAGCAGTTGATGCGATGAAGCTTGTGCAATTGTCAACCCAAATAAGGCAGTAATGACATAGTTTCCCTTAAATAACCATATTGTCAACACTCCAACACCAACTGTAAATATGTGCTGAGAGATTGCGGAAATAACACAGGCAATGAAATACCCGGGGATATTATTTGATCGAAGCCTTCCTTATACAGAGCACATAGAGCAAGTGATAACAAAGGTAAAGCGGGGTTTGGTTGCGATGAAGGTGATGGCGGCGGCAAACTGTGATGAGCGCCATCTATGTCTTCTATACGAGGGTCTGGTCATTTCTGTGTTTGCTTATGCGATGGCGATCCTGACTCACAGCAATAAGCAAATGGAAAGAAAACATAACGAAGCTATGCATATTGTACTTGGGTGTACACGAAATACAGCATGCGCTACCTTTTTGATTTTCCAACCCTTTAGGACTGAATACAAATTTGCCGAGCCCGTGCCTACCTCAAGAGTCAACGCAAACACACACAATCCACTGCATAGTGAAATTAAAAAGGTACAAGGCAGTAAGTTAAAAAGAGAAAATCCGTGGATGGGTCAAGCCGAAAACATTCTTCTACAGGTGTGTTCACTTGAGAACTTAGATCCATGCGAGGAGTGGGTAACAAGTGCCAATAGAGTTATTTTACGTCCTTTTAAGTTTGCATCCAACTAGATGGAGGAGGAGGGCTGAGTGGTCTCGAGGTATGGTGTCCACCTAGAGTGCTAGAGGTCCCAGGTTCAAGCCCCGATGAGGGCTGGGATTTTTTCACGTGAACTTCTAGTAACAAAAATTTCCCCTGGTCTCTGGGTAGTGAGATCGGAGACCCCTATGTATTGTTGCGCACGTAAAAAATCCCTTGGCAGTTGGAAATCGAAAAAGAGTAGCCTAATGGTGCTGCCCGGGCAAAATTTCGAGTTAAACATCTACCCAAAGTATTTCAGGATCCTCGCCGGTGCTACGGAATTCGTGCACTAAGCTGAGATTCTCAGAACTCAGGCTTGAGTTAGGAGTAGAACGGAGCACTTATGGGTTACACCCGTGTGCCGTGATGTTGATCCGTCGACTAAACTAAACTAAACTAAACTAGACAGGGAATGCAGACACGAAAACCCGGCTGTTGTGGAAGCAGAAGTACAGGCTGAGTACACAGAATTCTTCGAGAATTCTTTAGAGGGTGATACTGTCATTTAAACATATGGGTCTGTCATTTGACGCGTGAGAAGTTCATGGGCTTTTATGGCTCAGGCTAGAGGGAGAAATGTGAAATACGATTCTGGTGCTTTTCCCGTGACCACAAGAGTGTGACTATGGAAGACATGGCGGCAAGTAAAGCAATTACAAGGCTCAAGACACAGACATTCACTAGAGCATATTTCCTTAGTGACTCAATGAGTATGCTCAGGAAGATAGAAATGGGGTGGGTCCGAAGACATTGGTTTGTGTCTCTGAGACGGTCACGGCTGGCAAAGATATTAGTTTCATTTTCATGCCAGGGCATGCGAATGTATAAAAAAAATGAGCAGGCTGATATACTTGCAGTTAAGGCTACTGTGGAGATCGGACATGGCATCGGCCAGGCTGATGTACTGAATGCTCTACGAAAAGTATGACGTTTGCGAGAACCAAGTGATGACTGTGAATCTACAACCATGGTCAGTCTTCAAGAACAGCAAGTTAAAAGAGATGTGGCCAAACAAGAACACTATGACGGAAATGAAGGAAGCCAAAGAATATTAATAAACCAGGACAGAACGGGTGTCGTGAGCCGCTACACGTTTCGGGAAGCACTGAAGAGGGGATCCGAGCAATTATGGACTGAGTGATACGTTGTGCAATGAGGATGATCTGTCGACTAACTAACAAGCTATATATTATGCAGATTCTTAAGATAGTTATCTGTTTGTTTCGGTGAAGTGTGTAATATGCTGCATATTTCTGATGACATGGATGTTCTGATTCGCACTTGATTTTATGAGTGCTTCTTATGACCCCTCTTGGCCTCACTAGAGGATGTGTCTATCGCAGGCTGAGGTAGTCTTCTACCTGTCCTGTTATTCCCGAGAGGAGATTGGAATCAACAAGCACATCTTTAAACTTAGTATCTGTTGGGATTATTGACTGACTTTGGTCTACACTCCTCTCTTCTGTCTTCCATTCCATATATCTATTTCTTTCTCTCTCTCTCTCTCTATTATTCCCTCAACACATACTCCGACAACAGTTCCTTTCAACGATAAGATAAAAGATTTATTAATAAAAAACTATGTCTGGTGTATGTATGGATATTGTCTATGTAGTTGGTATGTTCTTCTATTGTGGATGCCAGATAAGATGTTGATAGATAGTCTCCGTGTCTTCTCTCGTCTCTTCTCTCAGCTAGAGTACAGGACATTACATAGATACAACGGAACGATCTCACCCTGACAGCTCCGTCTGCTTGAGTCTGTAGATATATCCGTTTTTTGTAATGAAAAATGTTCACCACTGTATGAATGTATTTAACCCGATCACCATATGCTGTCAGCTTAAACGGAATGGTCTTTCTTATCTTATAGCGTTCTTAATTCCATCCTGGAAAACACATCGAGTTTCTGGTATTCTGTATTTTTGTCCTGTACAAGTTCTACACTGGATAGTTCTTAATGGGTATAGGTACTTTGTATGCACCTTGCAACTCTTCGATACTGAGTCATTTGAGTTTTTCTATTAGTTTAAATGATCTCTATTTTCCATTCTCTGTCCTCCTTACTTCTTACTATGAAAATTCTGTTCTTTCCTTTCTTATGCACAAGTGTCGTGCTTTATTACTTTAAAGTGCTTTCTTGTGGTTTATCAACACTGGGTGATCTTGACCACAGCCATCTGTGTTATATCTTAGTTGATAAGTCCCGCACTGGTATGGAAACCTGTGTGATATACATTTAATAATGAGATCTGTGTCTGCTTCCTCTTCTCTCCTATGTGAGTGTCTTTTCCTCCAGCCGAAATGAAAAGGCTTCCGAAAAAACCCACTCTGACATAGGATAGAAGATTCACCTAACGTCTATACTATTCCTACTAATAGAAGGCAATGTTAAATGCACTTCACGCCCATCTATATTCCTATGCTAAACTATACTCTAATATATTAATACCTTATAAACATCCTAGTCTGAATTGGGAGTACTAATGCACAATATATACACAAACGTTCATCCGAACGCAGCACAACCCTTTACATAATCCTTCTCTCCCGAAACCTAAGAAACACACTCTCTCGACACAAAGACGTAGCCACTCTTTTATAGGTCATCTTTGCCGCATAGTCCTTGACATTGCTGGACACCTCACATCCAGACTTCATTATCATCGTTAGTGGAAAATTACAGCTCTGAACCGTTTCACATCCATACCGCAATATGCTGTCCAATAATACTGTCTGCCTTTGTCTCAAACCAATTTTTCCATGCGACTGTTACCTGGGCTGTTGGCGGCCCCTTCTGTCTTGACCTATAAACACCTGTCTGGTCAACCCGTTGTTTGTTACCCTTACTGCTTCGTTTGTTAACCCTTCTTCTACCTGGTTAGTCGGTGTATACAGTCGTCTATCTGGGAATCATTAACTCTCAGTATTTCACGACACTACCTTCATTTGCCAATATATCACCCTCTTGATTTCCAGGTATCTTAAATATGAGAGGTTCCAATATACGATTACAATTCATTTGGATTTCAGACACTACGCATCAATAACATATATAAAACTTTCTAGTAACATATGCCCAATACCCCTCAATAATATAGGTAGAACGAACTAGTACCATATTATCAATACGCCACACTAACATAGAACGAACTAGTAACATATGCCCAGAACGTCTCAATAACATAGGTAGAACTAGTAACATATGCCCTATACGCCTTTATAAGTGTAAAAAAGGGTTCTTTACTTACTAGGTGCATCCGTCGCAGTATCCCGTCTAGTGCATACTGCAGAAATAGAATAATCAACACGTGTTGCGCTGGGTTTTAACGCGATGGTATGGGAGCCGGTTGTTCAGAAAGCAATGGCAAACTACTGAACGTAAACTTTGCCAAGACACCAACAACAGCAGTGCTGGTAGTTACAGCAATGTCCTGTAATTAGGATATGCAAAAAAAAAAAAGTTGTAAACTAGTTGTGTGTTTTAATTAACGTTTTAAATACAGTGGTTTTAAACTACCATATCTTTTTATCTACATAATTGAAGGTTATGAATGTTTTTCTCTGCTATATTTGAAATTTTAATTTTCAACAAGCATCGATTTTGGGTCGTACAGCACGCGAAACGCACGCTCTCTGTCCGTCATCTTCCTGGAAATCGGCAAATGGCGAGTGATGGAAGATGCTGACTGCTTTCTGTTCGTTGGATTAATGTGGTTTTCGGCATATTATTTTACTTGTTTATTTATTCTGATGTATTCTGATATTTTATTTCCCAACTGTGGTGAGAAGTATATACAAACAGCAGGTGTTCTCAACTTGGACATAATATGAAACGAGTATAAGAGACCACCGTGTGTGCAAATACATCAAAGCAAAATCCAGAGCAAACTGGTTCTCTAAGAAATAAAAAACACTACATTACACCAGGCATATAACTTCACTTTTATGGAGAGCCGAGAACAGGGAACAGCTGGGTGGCATGACCAGACTAGTCCTTCACCACTGCCTAGACAAAGTAACCTAATGATGATTATTTGGATGATATGGTGTATATTAAATGTAATTATTACCCCGAAATGCCATGGGTGGCATGCAATGAATTTGCCTCTTTGATAAACCATACATGTAATCCACCAGGCGTGAACAGAACACTAAAATTGCCACTAGACAAGGATGAACCAGAGCTAATTAAAGCATTCGGCCCCTACGTGGAATTTAACCCAAGCAAGCCAGTGTCTGAGCCTCTCCTGAACAAGTTGAAAATCGGAGTGGCAGTTGAAGGAGCTCTCGGCCCTAGTGGTGCTACAGCTCAACTCACCAACAAGGAGAAGGAATATAAAGGTTTGTTTAAATATATATTGTGTGTATCATCGTCATCAGGAAGTGACTTGCCAGCATGCATCTCCACAGATCTCGTCTTTGGTGTTCTGGATCAACTCTGCTGATGATATTCTGTCTTAGTCCATCCAGCATCATTTCTCTTGATCTGGTCCTGCCTCTCTTCCTCTTGATCTTTCCAGTCGTCACTATATTCGCCAATGCTTCTCTTCTCATGACATGACCAAAGAAAGAGATTGTCTCATTCTTACTGTTGGAATGTTCTAGTATATATTTCTAGTATATAGTTCTATAATGTTCTAGTATACTCTCTCTCTCTCTTCTCTCGCTCTTCTCACTTTCGCTCTCTCTCTCTCTCTCTCTCTCTCTCTCGTTGGCTCTCTCTCTCTCTCCCCCCCCTCTCTCTCTCGCACCCTACCGTCTTGACAGACGATAGTTTGTTACATCGTGCTTAAAAAAAGGCATTATAACTACAACCCATGGCGGTTAAAACCAGAGATGGAGTTATACCTCTGCATAGCACATAGCCTGGGCTGAATTGTAGAGACTATGTGTTGCCAATGCAGCAGAATCCCTCTCTTGACCTGCCTAGTTTAATCCGGAGGAAAGATAACACTAATACATCTAAAACAAGACAAACTGTAGAAGCTGCCGGATCAGCAAAGCAATACTTTAACTGTCCACCTTTCGGAGCTTCGATCCTAGATTAGTTGTCAACTAAGGTTTAAGGCCTTGTCTGCCCTGCCATGACATTTTGTCTTTAGATTGCATTTCCTCTCACCAGGATAAGACTTGTACCTTCCCAATTCCCAATATATATAAAGGGCCCTAACCGACTCACGCCAGGACATCTAATCCTGAGCTATTCCCCGCAGCTCTGTCGACGGTCCACCCTATTATTTATTTCTGTCAATGCTTTTCTTCTCCGTATGTTTTTAGTTCTTCCTTTATTTCTTTTCCCCGGTGGATTCTAGACACAGGCCTGTCTAGTTATATTATACTCAGGTCTGCATAATGTATGCTCAATCCATCGCCAGCACTTTTTCTTCACCATCCTGATTCAGTGCTATATGTCTAGTTCTCTTCATGAGCTCCACGTTGGTGATTGTCATACCATTTTAGCCCTATTTTGCGCAAGTACACTAATTAATGAACGTGTGGAACTTATGTGTATTCGTGTTAACTGTTCTCCGTGTTTCTGATCCAATCTGGAGTACTGATTTAACGTTAGAATTTTTACAATATATTCTAAGTATGGTGCTAGATTTTATTTCTAGAGATTAGAACAAGAATCGCCAAGGCGAAAGTACCTTTAGCAAGATGAAAAACATACTGACCAATAAATAGATATCAATTGAAACGAGAAAAAGAGTGTTGAGATGCTACATATAACCTGTTCTTTTGTATGGATGTGAACCTTGGACAATGAGCAGTCAAGCTGAAGAACATCTGATGGCTGCAGAAATGTAGTTTCTGAGGAAAATGCAAAGAGTACCATGGACAGATAGAAACACCAATGACCAAGTACTACAGGAGACAAATGAAAATCGTAAATTGATTAGAGAAATTAGACGTAGACAGTCAAAACATTTTGGACATGTTATGAGAAGAAATGGATTGGAGAACTTAGTGACAACTGGCAAGATTGAAGGGAACAGACCAAGGGGAAGACCGAGAAGTAAATACCTGGATGGTTTGGCCACATGTCATGGGCGAGACAGGAACACTGAGCTGATCCACTACTCTGGGATCGAGTGAAATGGCGAGTCATGACCGCCCACGCTTTCTGGCATGCCACATGATTGATTGATTGATTTCTGTTGACTTCCACAAATTTCCTAGTACTATAAAAGCTTCCATTGCCTTTTGTATTCTTATTATATCTGTATCTGTTCCACCATGTTGGTCTACACTACTACCTAAACAGGTGTATGATTCCGTCTCTTAAAGTGAGGTTTCCCCAAGGGAGATCAGCTTATCATTTGCTTGATTTATTCAGATTGTATTTGTCAGTACCCTATGCATTTTAAAATGCATAACAACTAACAACAATTTTACAATGTTGTTAGTTTATCCTGCATCTGCTTTCACCGGTGAGAGAAGAGGGCAATGTCGTCAGCGAAGTCCAGATCATCTAGCTCAGTGGTTCGCAACCTTTTTTGGCCCGTGCCCCCCTTCACCATATTTTCAGAACGTCATTCCCTCCTTTCATATTTCTACCTAGAAATCCCCCACCCATACACAGTATACGTAAAAATGGAAGGTAAATATGTTAAAATAGGTCTAGACATCCACATAAAACGTGATTTGTGGGTCTACTTAATTTATAAAATGAATTTTAGAAGGATGAGACGTGCATAACTGTAAAGTATGAAGGGAAAAGCAATATCAAGTAATCGGTTCTTATATTAACGCGATCTTGAAATGATCTTCATCACCCCCCCCCCCCTGGAAACCCTAAAATTCCCCCCCCCCCTGGGGTGGGGGGGGGAGTGTGTATGGGTGTGAGTGTGTGTGTGTGTGTGTTTTAAAATTCACTTAGGGAATACATTGTTTTGAATTTCTGAAACGTAGCCTCACATAATGAACTGTGAAGCTGAAATATAAAATTACTTTACAGGTTTGTAGATTACATTTCTTCAAGTATATTTCACAATGGTCCGACTTCCCATATCTGTCGTGAGCTTATATATCGCCGAAATGTTCTCATTGCACTATAATACAACATGTCTACTGTCATATTAACACTTTAAATCATAACTGTGACACACCCATACTTCCCAGTTTAAGCCACCCATTTTTGTTTGGACAAAACCTACTTTTTGTTGGCACAGAATCTGTTAACATGTTCTGTTCTCTATTTTCAGGGCACTTTAAGGGGAAGGTTTGCATGTATGGCAAAGGCCTAGCTTGTGGACTGGAGCGCCAGGTTGGCGATATCATTAAAGATCTGCAGAAAACCTCACCTGGAAACACAGACCTTCAGGCTCTAGATGTTATCACTCGTGATAGGAAAAACGTGGTAGTGTTTACAATGGAAGGCGACTTGGAATGCAAATGGGATTCTGAACACACAGTAGAATGGAAATAGAGCTCCTGATTCTTAGAACAGCTGGTGTTTTATGGTTCATTAGAAAAACATGTTATTGCTAACTTTGTTCTTTATCAGTTGTTTTATACTTTTAACATTGCTGTTATTCATTTGTGTGTGTGCTTTAAATGGTATGCGAGTTCTTCGTCAGGTGATCTATATTCTACATTAGAAATTTCTCTAAAAGTCCTCAGAATAGCATTGACTAAGATGAAGAAATATACAGACATTCTAAAGATATGGGAAAGGACCGTTTACTTCTTTAGTGTTTATTTTTTCTATATTAAACGTCACAGTGGCGGGGGAGATCACTGATGGAAGACCTAGCAGAAGAGGCAGAGGTCGTCCAGCCCGAAGATGAACGCGGGACATTGAAGACACCGCGGGCATGAAGGTTCATGAGGCTGAGATCTTGCTCAGGATTGAGACACTTTTTGATGAGCTTTTATAAGGAACTTGCTACATGAAGATAGATCGTTTGTGATTTATATTTGTAATGGCTAGAAATGCAAATGCTTGATGCGTGCATAGTTATCCAAGTATACAAATAGGAAATAAACACAGTAGGTGCATGTAACTCATGCGAAAAGGTTAGAGATCCCCAACACAGACAGAGTACTTACTATCTTTAGTATCTTTCACTTTTTTGTAGGAGTTGCACGTACCTAACTGTTGTTATTTCCTATTGTTACATCCTGCTGCAGCCGTTAGTTCTCTTATCACGTATACATGTACACCCACGTACATGTACATTCTTTGGAGTGTAAGCCAACATGGGGAATCTAAACATTTTACAAGAGGCTACGACACTCAGTCGACTTATCAAATACATCAGAAAGCGGAAGTGGTTAATTTGGCCATGTTTTGAGAAAACAAAACTAGCACATAATGTGACAACTGGAAATATGTGTGGTAAGGGAGATAGAGGAATACAGCAAGAGACGATTCTTGACACCGTTGTGTCATTGCGCGAAAGGATGTCAGCGGGCGAATTGATACATACTGTTGGAGGTCGCAAAATGTGGCACACTTCAACATTTAAAGAAACCCCATCGTTATCAAGTGCCTTGCTGGCTGGCGTGAGTGATCATGCGTCTCCACAAATTGTGATCTCCAACAGCATGGATAAGTTAATGTGTTGACTTTCTTCCGTGTCATGACACAAGACTGTCAAGGATTTTCTCTCACTATCTTCCTCTATCTCTCTTTCCACAAATCGTTCCAGTTGTCACAGCATGTTCCAATTGTTGTCTTCTTATAATATGGCCAACAACGATGACTGTCTCTTTCTGATGTTTGTGATGATCCTTCTTTGCCACTTAGTCTTCTTCATATTGCCCAGATTGCTCATTATGACTGTCCAATTAATTTCAGCAGTCTTCTATAAAACCACATCTCCTAGACTACTGGGTATTTTTAGCCTGTCTACAAATTGTCCATGTAACATGCAAGAATTCTTTTTCTAACTTCCAATAATAAGAATTTATTGCGTGAAGTGTTCTTAATTGGATAAAATTCAATGTTTTCTTGTCTTATTCTATTCTTTACCTCTGTGATGCATTTTCCATATGATGTTATCCTTATGCCTAGATATGTGAATTTCTGCTGTTGCCCCAAAATAACATCATTTACTTTAATTATAAATTTTGGCACAATCTGTTTCTTTGATATCACTACGACTTCTGTCTTCCTATTATTCAAACTATGGCCCAATTTTTCACTTTCTACAAACACTGTCTATCAATTCCTAAAGTTCTTTCTGGCTTGTTGCTATCAAGACGATGTCATCTGCAAAGTTTAAGTTATTTATATTATGTTCACCAACCAAAATTCCTGACATATTTTCTATAGATCTCATTATGTAATCACTGAACAAATTAGGATAGACATTACATAACCTAGTCAGACGCCCTTTTTATACGCTGAAATGTTCCTACAAGGTTGTTCATACTCATGGCTGCTGTTTCTGTCAATATATGTTCTTTATTATTCGCAGGTGTTTAGTTGCTCTGGTAGTTTGATTATTTCCTCATGTTTCACATTGTCAAATGCTTTTGTGTAGTCTAAGAAGCAAAAGTGCCGATATGTTTTTACTTCTAAAGCTCTTTCTAACAGTGTCCTGAGAATATATATATATATATATATATATATATATATATATATATATATATATATATATATATATATATATCATTGTGTCCCTCTACAAATCCACAATGTTCATAACTAATTTTTGGTTTATCTTGTTTCTTATTCTTTTCATAATTATTGTCAGTAAAATCTTTGTCATGTGACTCATAAGGTTTATTATGTGATATTTTTTTTGTATTCTTAATAAAGCGCCTGGTTTCTTTGGCAGGGCTATAAAGATGAATTTTATTTGAGATTGTCCAAAACCATGTAACAGTCCTAGGCTTAGTTGATCCAAAATAATGTCAAATCTCCTTTTGTAGTCCTTGTCTCCAGAGTAAATAAAAGTAATCTAACAAATGCCCACCCCCTCCCCCCCCCTTTTCTCCATTTGTCGTCATCTGGCCATCGCATTTCACTAATACCTAACATATTTATATTTATTCTTTCCATTTCTCTCTTGATGCTTTCTAACTTTCCGTTCTTTCTAAG
The DNA here is from genome assembly GCA_963921405.1 of Cepaea hortensis. Taxonomy (NCBI): domain Eukaryota; kingdom Metazoa; phylum Mollusca; class Gastropoda; order Stylommatophora; family Helicidae; genus Cepaea; species Cepaea hortensis. Next base: position 89,782,352 of record OY992881.1, on the reverse strand, counting down.
TGTTCTGACATTCCATGTACCAACATTTAATGTATTTTTAACATTTAATTTGCATACAGTCGCATGATGTCGATCGGGGATTATCAACAGCACAATATGCTCCCTACTAGACGAAGATATTCGACTGGAATCCCCATTAACATCTTTCTCTTCATCGAATTTATCTTGAAGCATGATTATCTTGGGTAAATACAGCGATGGCTTCCCCTTGGCTTCCACCGGTTTGTGCATGATTAACTCGGCTAGCCTTTGTCTAAAAAGACAGCAACTGCAAGGCAGCGAAGAGAGAGGTTATGTATGGCGGATCTTAACCGCTGATGGCCATGTCATAGAGTTTTGAAGTATTTTGTGGATATAGATGCCCTGCCAATTAACTCGCCTCAACTCAATGCCTTTGTTGGTCCACGACTGCTCCGTAAACTCATGTTGTGTTATTTGCAATTGTTCAGAGGAGACCTTGGCCTAGGGGCAGTTCGTACACCTGACACATTGTCAAACGTGTGATCGATCCCTAATAAGGCCCGGTGCATTGACAAATCAAAAAGAACAGAAGTAAATCATAGAAAATACACTAGAGAGCAACCGCTTGGGCATGCCACCTTCACTGCTTAACCAGGCAAAACCTCTCCAGGCACGTACTGGTACAAGTGCTGTACTATGCACAACACAAAGAAAATGACCACAGGCAGCTAACGTTTAGTTTGTTTCATTGACACTGAATACACTACAATGTTTCGTATACGCCATCATTAAGTGTCGAATAGTATATTGCATTCTTTTCATACACTATATGTAAGTGTCTTATAGTATACTGAATGTTTCATATACATCACGTGTAGGTGTCCTATGGTATACTAATATTCTGACTGTTTCCTATACACCACATGTAAGTGTCCTATAGTATACTGAATGTTTCATATACACCACATGTAAGGGTCCTGTAGTAAACTAAGTTCAGTTGCCTGCATTTCTGCTCAATGTGTATGTTACATGTACACAGATCAATTTCCCATCTAGTTTGTCACAGTGAGAATGTCCACGTGAGACTAACATGCTGTTATTCCCACTTCATGTCTATCATTAATCAAAATAGCATACCAAATGTGTTTTTATGTTCATGCATTAGCGAAAAAGACTATAGTATATAAATGGCATATCATCATCAAGACTTCCATGGCAGTTGGGGCCCAGAGTAGGTCACGACATAAGTACGACACACCAAGGTGTATGCTAACAACTTCTTTCTAGATCTAGAGGGTAAAGCAGCAATAACAGTAACCCCCACCTTATAAAGGCATTACCCACCATTTGTATATACTTCGGCATTTCACAATAAATTCTCAGTAACTCTCTAATATGTATTTTATTTACTATAGGAAATTTTAAAGCTCATATTATCACCATACAGAAAAGTATATGCAATCATAATTTAAAATACATAAGGGCACAAAGAAATAATATAAACGCTATGTATAACAAAGGCGTTATTTTTATACTGTTTGCAAGAATGTATCTATTGCCGATTACTTTGTCAAAATGTATGGTCTGTTGTGTGTCAATTTAAACATTGTGGTCAACAGATTAAAGTCAAATGTTTATAAACATGTTTTCCCTCTCACTTTATATGTCCGTTATGATTGTGTGAGGAGGATTGGTTATCTTCTTCTTCTTCTTCTTCTTCTTCTTCTTCTTCTTCTTCTTCTTCTTCTTCTTCTTCTTCTTCTTCTTCTTCTTCTTCTTCTTCTTCTTCTTCTTCTTCTTCTTCTTCTATGTATCCGGTTGGCGAGGAAGGACACGTTTGTGTGTTCTCCTCCTTTTTGGATTATGTTTCCTGTTTATCTTCATTCGTACGTAATGGAATTTATGTAGCTGTGATCACAATGATGCTGTTCAACTGCTGAACTTGTTTTAAAGTTGCTATATATGCAGTGTTAGATATAAATGCTAGTAGCATTGTATTCAGTGACACTATGGATAAATTATTCATGGATCAGCGATTCGTCAGTGATAGCTTCAACTAGCCAATCACTTCACTAGAATTTAAATCACGTAAGGGCGCTACAATGCGTCGGTGGTTGTGGAAACGTAATATCATGTAATCATGTCTGTCGAGGAGGAAAGTTCTGTGCTGGAATTAGTGGGAGAAAGGTGGCGAATTAGATCTGAGGGGCGAAGTGGATTACAATCTGCAGTAACGAGGAACTACACACTCAACAAAGAGAGGGCAGTGAGAACCAAACTAACGAATTGATTTAGCTCTCCATCACTGTCTGTTAAATATACGAACGACGGTAAATGCATATCCATTACATTCAATAATACAATACACTACGAGTCATATCAAGCATGTCTGATCAATTATTACCACGAGGCCATACTCGACTATAGAAAAGACCGAAGAGGAACAGAGGTGGAAGTCAAAATATCATCTCCCCTACACACGTTACATTTGTACCAAACCCAGAATAAGGTTTTAGCCCAAAGTGCAACCGCCGTCATGACTGAGTGGCTCGCGACACAATTCGTCGAAATTCAGCAGACAGCACTGAAACTGACAAGTGACTCCCTAAACGCACCTGCCGATCTCAGCACGCTAGTGTCTGCCATAAAACCAACACAACCTGCAGCTGTCATGCTATTGTCTGGCGCGACCATAAAATCAACACAGTTTGCAGTGGCAGTCATCACAGCATCAAACCATAGTAATAACATACTCGAACATCCCACGACTCAACACAACAGCAACTCGAACACAACTTTTTCTAACTGACCAGTGTTGCTAGCCAATGAATACCTAGGGGGCAGTATACAACCACATGAACTCGATTCAAACAAAATAGAGGTTGCACCATCAGTACTAGATGAGAGCCCAGTTACAAATCAATACTCATGCGGTTGTCAGCAGCACATTGAAAAGTTAGAGACAGGCTTTAAAGTACTTCTAGATGCCACCGCTGACAACACAGACAAGATCGCCAGGATCATTAGTGAGTATGTCAAACTCAAGTCAGAGATCGCTCTCCTGAGAGTGGAAAATGGTGTACGCAAACACACCATTGAGTCGTTACAGTGCGCGCCCACTACTGATAAGGCAATACAGACTGGCAGATTTGAAACAACACAGCCATCCCTAGGATCGCCAACTATACAGCCAACGAAAACACATCAACAAATAGACAACGTTATTCAACAGCACTCACCATATGGCATCGAAGTAAAAGTCAGCAATCGATTTGAAGTACCAAAAGAGCAATTAGTAAAAAAAAAAAAACAGCCAGTACTACAAGACATTGCTGACAGACAGCCCACCTATTCAAGAAACATCTGGTAACCTGCAAGAAGACAGTCCATAGCCGGATAATTATCAATGGCAGAAGCCACTTGTAAGACGTGCCAGAAACCAGTACGTTCAGAGACCACAAACTGGCTGCCACCACATGATAATTGGCGACACCTTGATGAAAAGCATATAAAGTGACCGTATATCTTCGTAACACACCGATATAGCTTCAACAATCCCGCTTTCAGGAGCAGGGGTAGACAGTCTAACAGATAGTATACGTAGAATAGAAATTAATGCACACGTTAACAAGATTACAATACACATAGGGATAAACGACCCTATGAGAAACCAAAATATCACCATTTCTCAGTTACGAAAACTATTAGACTTATTGCACTATATTTTTCCCAATTCTAATTTTTTTTTCTCCTCCATCATACTACCAAGTTACGGCTCCCAGTGTGGACTAGCCGACATAAACAACAACACCCTAGAGAAATTATGTAATCAATATAATTTACACTTAAACAACAACACACCATTCTTCACATCGCAGACTGACGCGCCAAAGAAACGACTGTACAGAGACCAAATACCACATTAGGTAGTAGTATGCTGGCTAAAAATGTCAAATACCCAGAAAGGGCACAAAACACGACCATCACACACACACACACACACACACACACACACACACACACACACACACACACACACACACACGCGCGCGCGCGCGCGAGCGCGCGCGATCGTCATTGATTACTAAAGAACAAAACTCCCAGGCCAGCCGAAATACCCCCACCACCCGAGATAAACGTCAGCACGCGTCTGACCCCCGAACTCCAGCCACTGAAGGTACACACATGCCACCAAGAATAAATCAACCTCTCCTTCCTACCCCCATCTTCACATAGGAAGGACATAACTATCAGGAAAACTTACCTCCCTTCACTTGCAAGAAATCCTCGTTGCAAACAGCGGCACACACGCGCGGCAGCAATACCACTTTGGCACACCACGCTCACAACAGCAATGGGCCCCATAGCAGATAACAACAGGTTCTGCTTCACCAAGTTCACGCTAGCAATGGACCGCCTAGCAGACATCAACAGGTTTCGCATCACTGGAGTCCAGAACTTCTTCACTTGATGAACACAAGTCCTGCCGCACGGAATCAATCCCTTATGATGTCCCTACAATAAAGACCCGTGAGATAGGATATGTATTAACAACTGAAAACTATACACATTGATACCAGAAATAGGACTGTAATTGCTGATTGTTTAATGCGTTATTTCCCGTGTGGGATACCAAATTTTGAACAGAAACATTGACTTGTGTTGTCATTTATTCATTCTTTTGGAGAACAGCTGGTTACTTAGCTTGTTAAGTAGTTCTTTCCAGTGAATTATTTGTTGTATGTTCAGATGTTTTAATTCGTTTTGTTCTGTGTTTGCACTATCGTTGTGGTTTCATTAGTTGAATTGTTATAATATTGTCATTTGCATATCGATTTATATTACTGGGATATTGTAACTTAATGTAATAGTGAATTTTTTAGGATCTTGTATTTTTGCTTAAGTTTGACTAATTTCCACTCAATCCATGTGTGAAATGTATGAAAATGATAACATTGGCTGACTAAGTCATGAATACGCATTGGACACTTAAACATATGCCACTTATTTAATAAGCTGCAAGAGTTAACTTTTATTCTTAATCAAAATTTTCATTTATTCGGCCTTAGTGAAAGTAGACTAAATTAAAACATTTCAGACGAGGACATTTCTATTAAAGGGTATAAAGTTTTTAGAAGAGATCACTGTAGGGAACAAGAGACAGGCATAGCAGCCTGTGTTTCTAATCTACTAAATGTTCATCGTAGGATAGACATTGAAACTTGCGAAATAGAATGTATTTGGGTGGAACAACAAATCCAACTTAATGTCGGGAAATATAATTGAATCATATAATTTCCAACAAATAATACAACAAGCTACTAGAGTAGCAATATCATCGTCAACACTCATAGATCACATTTATATAACTTGCTCAGACAACATCATAGAATACATCGTACCCAATTGTGCAATGAGCGATCACTACCCAATATGCTGCACCTGGTCTAAAAGAGGAATTAAAACTCCTAAACATACATAAGTGTAAAATATAGAAATTACAAAAATTTCAACCACAACGCATTTTTACAGGACTTGCCAAGTTCACCTCTAGACAATATTTATCAATTTCCTGACCCGGATGATGCTCTGGAATTCTGGATGAAGACCTTTATTGATGTGTTTGATAGACATGTGCCATTCCAAGTAATACCACTTTGGCACACCACGCTCACAACAGCAATGGGCCCCCATAGCAGACAACAACAGGTTCTGCTTCACCAAGTTCACGCTAGCAATGGACCGCCTAGCAGACAACAACAGGTTCCTTATCATTGGAGTCCAGAACTTCGACACTTGATGAACACAAGTCCTGCCGCACTGAATCAATCCCTTATGATGTCCCTACAATAAAGACCTGTCAGATAGGCTATGTATTAACAACTGAAAACTATACGCATTGATACCAGTAATAGAGCTTCCTCCTTGAACTGTAATTGCTTATTGTTTAATGTTTTATTTCCTGTGTGGGATACCAAATTTTGAACAGAAACATTGACTTGTGTAGTCATTTATTCATTCTTTTGGATAACAGCTGGTTACTTAGCTTGTTAAGTAGTTCTTTCAAGTTAATTATTTGTTGTATGTTCAGATGTTTTAATTTGTTTTGTTCTGTGTTTGCACTATCTTGTTGGTGTCATTAGTTGAATCGATATAATATTGTAATTTGCATATCGATTTATATTACTGGGATTTTGTAACTTAATGTAATAGTGAATTTTTTAGGATCTTGTATTTTTGCTTAAGTTTGACTAATTTCCACTCAATCCATGTGTGAAATGTATGAGAAGTGCCAACATTGGCTGACTAAGTCAGGAGTACGCATTGGACACTTAAACATATGCCACTTATTTAATAAGCTGCAAGAGTTAACTTGTATTCTTAATCAAAATTTTTCATTTATTTAGCCTTATTGAAAGTAGACTAAATGAAAAATGTTCAGACGAGGCCATTTCTATTAAAGGATATAAAGTGATTATAAGAGATCTCTGTAGGAAACAAGAGACAGGGATAGCAGCCTGTGTTTCTAATCTACTAAATGTTCACCGTAGGCTAGACATTGAAAATTGCGAAATAGAATGTATTTGGGTGAAACCAAAACTTCAAAACCGCATACCTCTGATAATCGGCTATTTCTATCGAAATCCCAGCACTGGACACGTCTGGTACGAAAACTTCACTACCATGATGGATGTCGTGTACGCTTCCGTGAAGGAAAATATACTACTCGGAGACTTTAACATTGACACCAACAAATCCAACTTAATATCGGAAAATATAAGTGCATCATATAAGTTCCAACAAATAATACAACAAGCTACTAGAGTAGCAAGATCATCGTCATCACTCATAGATCACATTTATGTAACTTGCTCAGACAACATCATAGAATACTCAGTACCCAATTGTGCAATGATCGATCACTACCCAATATGCTGCACCTGGTCTAAAAGAGGAATTAAAACTCCTAAACATACATAAGTGTAAAATATAGAAATTACAAAAATTTCAACCAAACCGCATTTTTACAGGACTTGCCAAGTTCACCTCTAGACAATATTTATCAACTACCTGACCCGGATGATGCTCGGGAATTCTGGATGAAGACCTTTATTGATGTGTTTGATAGACATGTGCCATTCAAGGAAGTTCGAGTAAATCATCACGTCAAACCACCTTGGATCACTCAGGAAATACTTGAAATTATGAGACAGAGATAAAGCACATAAAAAGCGGGATCGCAGCACATACCGTACTCTTAGAAACAAAGTTCAAAATACCATATGAAGATAAAAGAAAAATTACTTTAAGAACTTAGTAATGGATAAAAGAAATATTATGTTATTTTCCATCTATATTAACGATTTACCTTTGCATCTTTCGTCTTCCTGTGATCTATTTGCAGACGACTGTATAGTGTATACAAATGCTGAAAGCTATAATATGCTGGAGTCGTCTGTGCAACAAGAATTAAATAATGTAGTTAGGTGGAGCTATGCGAACCGCATGCAAATTAACATCACTAAAACAAAATCAATATTATTATCCACGAGTCAAAGATATCAAACTCTAAATTCACACAGATCACTTCAACTTCACATCGATAACATGCCAGTAGAAAGTGTAATTGGGCACAAAACATTAGGCCTAATCATTTATAGAGACATAACCTTATTTCCCACGTTCAAGAGCTCGTTAAACAAACAGCGAAAAAAGTCTACCAACTCGCCAAAATTAAAAATTTCCTTGATGAGGACACAAGGAAAATATTCTATACTTCTCACATACAGACACATTTTGACTACTGCTCTACAATCTGGGACGGTTGTTCCAATTCAAGCACCAAGGGACTTTACTCACTCCAGAAACGGGCCATGAGTTTAATTTATAGCAAACATTTATCTGACAGCCTAGCCTGCATAAACGCCTTCAGTTACTACCATTCTGCAAACTCCTGCTTTTCAATAAGACCAAACTAATTTACAAAATCTTACATCCGAATGCCCCAAATTAACTTTGGCCTTTTTAACTTTTAACTTTATGTTTAAACATAATGCTTGACACAGTTAACGATTAAATATACTACACATTCCGAAGCCTAGGATTGACGTGTACAAAACAAGCTTAACGTACTCTGCAGCTCAGCTGTGGAACAACCTTCCACAAGAAATCAAAGACATCACCAATCTCTATACATATAATCGAAAATTATTCGAACACTATCTTAGTACGTATTACCTTCCCCCTTAATAATAGAAATAATAATAATAATAATAATAATAATAATAATAATAATAATAATAATAATAATAATAATAATAATAATAATAAAATTCTAGTATAACAGCCAGTCCCCTTTTGGTAGATCAGTATATTCCACATAGCAAGTGCCACACCATTATTTAATATTACTGAGTCGTGTAGTATTGATTTTTGCATTTTGCCCATGCCTTTATAAAGAATTTATTTTATATTGTTGCTGAGGACGCAGAAGTGTTTCCAAGGCACCAGGGCTGAGTTCTATACTGGCCAAGACCTATTGACGCGTCCTCGTCGAGCGTCCTGGGCAACAGGTCCCTTTGGGGGGCCTGGCTAAAGTCAGTAGAATCGTTGATTCCTCCGAAGTCGGAGAGTATCTACCTGCACGGCGAGGAACCACCAGTCTGCACACCAATAAGCCAAACATGGGACAACGGATACTCACTCAAACCTCAGTCCCGTATGACATCACATTGATGTTGGACAACAGGATGTCTTCATCCGACATACAGGACTTCACGCCGGAGTTCACAGCCAGCGAACACAGGCAAGCATATTGTTGCTGTTCTCAGTTAGTCTTGAATCATGTGTGAATGAAATAATGTATGAAAGAGAGTGATAGAAGGGCAGAATGTTAGACGGGCCTGCGTGCCCAACTCTTACCCCTTTGAAGATAAAGTGTGTTCGTTCGTTCGTTCGTTCGTTCGTTCGTTCGTTCGTTCCTCTTCTTCTTCTTCTTCTTCTTCTTCTTCTTCTTCTTCTTCTTCTTCTTCTTCTTCTTCTTCTTCTTCTTCTTCTTCTTCTTCTTCCCTTTATCTGCCAATGGAGTATAGGCCCTCGACAATACTATCTCCTAGCCGTCCTGTCTTTTACTATCTCATTCAGTTCCCAACACCAGCATTTTTCAGCGGCTCTTGATGTTCTTGGCAAGATTAGGCTCAGTAGTTTGCCATTGCTTTCTGAGCGACCGGCTAACATACCCCCATAAGTAACCATCGCGACTCGATCCGCTACCGAATCTCGCGCAGCTGTGTTCCCCACGTGGATACAGGGATTACGGAGACAGTCGTTAACGCCTTCATCAGGGAGACCGGCCATGGATTGACAGAATAGACTAAATCAAGAACATGTGCAGAAGTAGCACGCCACGTAATCAGCGGATAATTTACGAACACGTAATACCTAGGGGGAATTTTTTCCGCGGGAATCAGTTTCGTCAATTCTCATGAACGTATCTCGAAACAGCTGTAAATAAACATGACGTTATCTTTAACAAGGGCACCGACATGCTTATGATAAGTAATTTTACGTATGAGAAGTAAAACAGTAAAATATTTAACCATCTTCAACAAACATACTAAATATCCTAACTTATAATAATATTGCTATCACTATTATAAATAAATATTCATTACTTTAATTCTCAAATATTGTTGTCAATAAATGTTGATATTTAATATCTCGTAACACCAAGATCACAATATACAAAACACTGATCAGATCAGCGTATGGCTCTGAAACCTGGAGTACAACTAAAGGAGACGAAGCCTTGTTACAAATCTTTGAGAACAAAGTCTTAAGACGCATCTTTGGGCCCATTAAGGGATACACAAAGTGGAGAGTGGAAAATAAGAAGCAACAAAGACATTTATGATCTTTTTAAGTCCCCGCTAATCACTGGTATCATGAAGGCTAATAGACTGCAATGGCTGGGGCACATAGAAAGAATGGAAGATGATTGATTGGGAAACAAAACTCGCTTACACTCAGGAAATAAATGACGGTAGACCCCGAGGTAGACCAAGAAGACGGTGGAGAGACAATATATATACAGACCTACAAGCACTTGGAATCAACGACTGGCTAGAGAATGTCAACCAGAGAGACGAATGGAGACGGATTGTATCTGCAGCAAAGAACCTCAATGGCTCGGAATGCTGACGAAGAAGAAGAAGAAGAAGAAGAAGAAGAAGAAGAAGAAGAAGAAGAAGAAGAAGAAGAAGAAGAAGAAGAAGAAGAAGAAGAAGAAGAAGAAGAAGAAGAAGAAGAAGAAGAAGAAGAAGAAGAAGAAGAAGAAGAAGAAGAAGAAGAAGAAGAAGAAGAAGAAGAAGAAGAAGAAATACTATGTCTGTTTATAACACTAGAAATGAATTCATAAGTATTGAGGTGCACTCATTAAAGCAAAAGAAAGAAATAGAGATCATTGGGTTGTGATAGACGTATAGATGTAGGCACTCGGTGGGTGGTCAAAATGACATCGGTGGTAATGGTATTGACTTCTCAAGACATCTCCTGGTACCTATGTTGGAGTGGATCAGCCTGGGATCCCAGGTCAGTTTAAACAGTCCCCTTTGATGCGGATTGGAACCCATGGCCACTGGATGTCAAGCATTCATCTAGCGACTATGCCACCGCGGCTCGCATAAAGCACAAATTTAGTGCCAAACTGATACTGACTTGTGATGTGAGGTGTCTTGCTTTCCTATTTTTACAGCCAAGACATATGAGGTGGGTGATCGTTTCCTTTCCCCGTCGCCATTTCTTCCGAGACAATTCTCAGACAATTCTAATAATGGCCTGGCACCCAATTCTATGAGGCTGGATCGACCCCAGAGCCTCATTGGTCAGAGAAAATAACACTGCTTCTGCTGAGGATTAAACCCACACCACTGTCTCAGCATGCTGGCGCACTAACTACTAAGTCACCACGATTCAATGAAAGCTACATAGATAGTTGTGTGTCCTTTACAGGACGCCCCAATAAACCCCAGCATTTATTAGTTTTTTCTTATTTTCAAAAGTAACTTTACGTTCAGTAATTTGTTATTGCTTTCTGAACTGCCGACGTTCATACCAATATGAAAATAAAGGCAAAATAGTCTGCTCCCAAATCGACTGCGACAAACTTCGAACCTGGTATGTTGGGATTGTGAAACTGAGTTCACAACCCCTAAGCCACAGTTTGTCAACTATAGGTACACCATACTTGTGGCTGGGATATATGACCTACACCCACAATGCACCTAGAAGAGTAGCAATGCCATCAAAGGACATTAAGAAGAACCAGGCAGGAAATATTTAAATACGAGTGCATAGATACAGCTGATGAATTCCATCTCAATTAGAAACAGACAGAGAACAGCGTTCAGCTCCTCGAGAGATGTTGAGGTATGATAATGTTGGTAATTATGTTGGTGATTATGCTGGTGATTAAATTGGTGATTGTGTTGGTGATTAGTTGGTTATTATGCTGGTGATTATACTGGTAATTATGGTGGTGATTGTGTTGGTGATTATATTGGTTATTATGGTTGTGATTATTATAGAGTTTATAATGGTGATATCAATGTGATTTATGGTGATTATGATGGTGATTAAGAGAATGATTATGACGGCAATTATCATGGTGGTTATGTTGGTTATTATGTTTATAATTATGATAATCGCCATCAACTCATCTTTAAAGTCATCATCAAGATCGCCCCAAAACTTATGAAGATGATGACTTTGTTGGTGATTATAATGACGACTTTGGTTGTGATTATCATGATGGGTGGTGATTATGATGATGATTTGATGGCTATTATGATGGTGACTGTGATAGTAAATATATTGCTTATTAGTATTTTAATTATTATGATTAGCGATGGTTATCATGGTTATGGTGATAGGAGAAAGAGGAGATTCTGATGAAAACTTGATGAACACTATTTTCTATAATTTACATTCAAACACAGACACTGGAATTTATCGCCATCTCATATTTAAGAACTGATGTGTAAAAATAATGAACACGGTCACATAATATTCCATGAACACATCAAAGATGTCTGTGTAAAGCATGACTATCCAATGTACAACAGCAGGCACTGCGTTGTGTGAGATGATGTGCTTAAATGAACGATCAATTACTCCTCCAAGAATGGTAAACCAACTGTGATATCGGATCAACAGCCTCATTAGACATTCATTAATTAGATAATTATGTACTAAGCAACTCACCGTGTGCTTACTGATTGCTCCACACAGGACATCGATGGAAAACATCCGAGGACTGGGAAGATCAGTGGGGGAAGAGGGAGAGGCCGACCGAGTTAAATGAATATGTATGGACTCAGACGGTTGTGTGGAGGAATATCATCAGCAGAGATGATTCAGAACACCAAAGACCGAGATCAGGGCCGCACGGTAGATTTTCTCAGTAAGATGCAAGTCTTCGAAATTCCTCCCCTTAAGGATGCAAGTCTTCGAAATGCCGCCCACCTTCGCTGCCCCCTTACGGTGCCGCCTGATGCTGCCGCCTCTCTGTATCATAGCTCGGCACGGCCCTTACCGAGATCTGTGGGGAGACATAAACGTGTATGCCAAATGGTAGGTCACATGATGATGACCATGATGTTACATTATATACTTTTGTTAAGACGTTTTGCCACAGATGTGTGCTACACTAGCCCACTCAGTTCTAATTGCTACCTTAATCCATGCCCCATATTGAATGAATTCCTAAATATAGTCATCTGCTTGCTACAGAATCAGTTTAAGCAATAACTGTCCCAGACAGACAGAGTTAACGTTTCCATTGGTATGGTGTTATCTCCTTCCATATGCAGAGATATGATCTTTGTATACTTACTTGTTATGTTACATCCCTATGTCATAGACACGCATTAAGTAGCTCCGTCTCATCCAGTTGGTGGAAGCATACAGTAGCAAATATCTATAAAATGAGAAAATACTTCACATATTTCCAATGTGTTAAGGGATATCGCCATTTAATGACAACGGTAGAAATAAAATATTGCTCGCGGACCCCAGAAAAGATTCGAGATACAGGCGATTTTTATAAAAATTGTACATCATGCTTTTAAAACCCGGAAGCAGGAACCTGCTATGGATTTGTGATTTTATTGGCCTGAATGCAAGGAGGGATAGGCGGAGTCTTCCCCTCTCTAGCAAACGACGAGCTCATTGTCGAACCCTCGTTACTCATGAGAGTAACCCTCTAACTATACAACAATGTTTCTTGCCAAATTTTCACACTTTCCAAAAGCTTCGGATTCCAAAAGTATTTTCACATAGAAAATCCTATGATAAACAATAGATAGGAATACTGAGGGCCAGTACGTGGCAAAGAGGATCACGATCAATAATAAAAGTGCAAAACAAAGTGTCCCAACATTCGTGGTTGTGGGAGCTCTGAGATCTACGCTGCTCGGAGAAAGGAATGTCATGACAATTATGAAATTACAACGTTGATAATGGTTTGAAAACTCCAACGAAACTATTAAAAAAAAAAAAAAAAACTACCACGATTCTATAAAGAATTTAAAAATTATCATTTTGGTACTACTCGTACTTAACTCTTACTACTAAAGTAATTAATACATTTAATAATAAAGTAAATGTTCAACTACCACTTATTTTAAATATCTTTTATTTACATATACTAAAATTATATACAAGTACATCGCCGTACTTTAATAAATAATTATTAATAAGCCAAATATAATAATCAAAATAATAATAACTAAACCATATACTATTGTTATACTCATTTTGCGAGTCTGTATCGGTCAGAGTCGCAAGTACTAATGTGCTTTCGATGTTACATACAACATATTTTTAACATTGAATGCGGGTGACGTACAATCTCAAAATAAGTCCACGAACTGATTTCGGGCAAAATTTCTCATTACGAAACTCTCTGTCTATTACGTGTACGGGGATATTCGGCCACGTCATAGATCTGCCTATAAAACGCTCGAAAATCGGACATTCCGACAGCGATAGTCTCTGAAGCAGTACAACTGATAGAAACATTGTAATCTGCATATTGTGTGTGCTGTGTTCTCGAGGTAAGTTTATCAGATGTGTTAGTTACATCGATATTTTCGTGTTGTCGTGAGGGAAATTTATGATAACTAACCCGCATTTGTTCCTTAATTTTGCCTAGAACTCTACATTCCGCAGTGTTTAACAGTTTAACTGATTTCTACAGTATATACACGGGTAGTGTTTATAATATACAATTCTTATATTCCTTCATAAATATAATAGCGAATTAAGCAGCCAAATATTGTATTTTCCCGATAAATTATGGCGCGTTTATAAAATATGCTAGGAGCCACGGTATCGCAGGAGCTAGACACTTGCCTCTGGCTTTGAGGTCATAGGCTCGATTCGGCGCGGAGGCGGCTTTTCTAAACATTAACCGGTCTTCCCAGGTCGAGACAGGCTAAAATAGGTACCACGAAATGTCTTGGGAAGTAGAGGCTGCCTGTGTGATACTGACAACACCATTCCTGGGGTGCCGATTGAACAATAACATATGGGTTGAGCACCATATGGCCAGTGCGCTCTGGGGGTTGTAAACGGATCTTCACTTTTACTTTTTAACATAAAAAATGCCCAGCTATTTCTGCCTATTACGTTTAACTAAGCTAGCTCGTACACATATATATGTGTGCCCGCATTCACGATGACTTCCAAACCATATCTGAGGTTAAACTGTGAGTAGTATTCACAATGGCTTGGAAACCATGTCCGAGGTTTAAACCGTGTGTAGCATTCACGATGGTTTGTAAACTATATCTGAGGTTAAACTGTGTGTAGCATTCACGATGGTTTGTAAACTATATCTGAGGTTAAACTGTAGGTAGCATTCATTTTGGCTTGCAAACCATATCTGAGGTTAAACTGTGGGTAGAACTCACGATGGGTTGCACAACATCTGAGGTTAAACTGTGGGTAGCATTCACGATGGCTTGCAAACCATATCTGAGGTTAAACCGTGAGTAGCATTCACGATGGCTTGCAAAACATATCTAAGGTTAGAATGTGATTAATATATACGATGAATTGCAAACAATATCTGAGTTTTGAACGTGGGTATAATTGAAGCTTTCCCTTCTTTTCAGCCAAATTAATCGGCTTGACTGTGTCGAGTATGTGCTTATGCAGTGTACTCTTGATTGAATCAGTCCATCTGGTCATGAACGTCTGGTTAAGGCCATTAGGGATATGATATCTTCTATTGAATAGAAAAGTTATAAGACAGGGGTGATAATGATAGCAGAACACCCATCTGGCTGTGACACATTTTGTTTATCGCTGTATGAACTCACAATGCCAGATGTTCCGCAAAGCATTCCGCCTGGACCATGCCCGTCAAGCCTGAGGTAGCTGTCAAAGGCTATGACGTCCTTCCGGCTCATCTGTGCCTGGCTCCTGGTCACCCTAGAGATGCTGGCTATAGAAAACCGCTACACACAATACATACCTCTGACAGCTTTCTGTTCTGCTCCTTTCTTCTGTCTCCGTAAGTTGGTGTAAGTCAAAACGGATCTGCTTTGGTAAGCGTTGGCCACTGCAACAAGATCAATCGATGCACCTTGTTCAGTGGTCACTATAAATCACAATGATACAAATGTCCTGTCTCAGTTTTTTTCTGCCAACTGTATAAATTCAATAACACACACACAACAGCATCAGCAGCAGCAACAACAACAACAACAAAAACAACAACAACACAACAACAACAACAACAATCATATGTCGTGTCACTTCACGGGGACAGGTCCAATACTGAGTGTCGTTAGTCCATTGCTGAAATTTGTCACTACGCATTTTGTGTTCAGGCAAACGTGCTAAACATGTGGGCAACGCTAATATATTTCCTGGCTTTCTGCGAACCTCAGTGAGAATTACGCAGAGAAGTATTTATATTGGTCATCTCTCGTTTCAGGTCCTGTAAACAGACGCATAAACTCATAGGCACACACTGGCTATACATAACTCTAATTCACATATGACAATACACAACGCAAACTTTGGCACATCTGGTGCTTGAGCTATCTCTAGTTCTAGCGCCGGAGCTTTAACTTTTATCGATGTTAGCACAAAACCATGCAAAATAGAGACTATTTCTACACAAATGTGGAAATTACTTCATTTTAATTACCATTTAATGTTTAAAAGTTTTACACTTTTCTTATTAATTTCATAAGTTCAAGAGTTGGAGAGCAGTATTTTCTTTGACACTTCATTTATAATTGCACATTCTGTGTTTGTTCACGTTTGTTAAACATGTATATATATTTCTTCTTTAGAAAACTGTGTCTGTTCATGTCACGTGTTATATTTACCCATGGATAAAAGTGATATATGAATGACGTTCCTACTGATACTTCCACATATCCTACAGTTTCCAGTTCTTTATAATATAAATGCGCCATATTTTAATGTTGGAATTGTTTTCCATGATGTAGAATACGTGGATGTGAAACTTGGACAATGTGCAGTCAAGATGAAAAGCATCTGATGGCTGCAGAAATGTGGTTTCTGAGGAAAATGCAAATAATACCATGGACAGACAGAAAAACCAATGACCAAGTACTACAGGAGACAAATGAAAATCGTAAATTAATTAGAGAAATTAGACGTAGACAATCAAAATTTTTTGGACATGTTATGAGAAGAAATGGATTGGAGAACTTAGTGACAACTGGCAAGATCGAGGGGAACAGACCAAAAGGAAGACCGAGAGGAAAATACCTGGATGGCTTGGCTGCATGACATGGACTAGACAGGAATACTGAGCTGATCCACGGCGCTGATGATCGAGTGAAATGGCGAGTCATGACCGCCCACGCTTTTCGGCATGGCACACGATTGATTGATTGAGAATACGTTCTCTATTCTTCTGAACATTGTTGGTGATATTATGTATGTAGGTCTGCATGATTTCGTACAAATAACCAGCATCTTTAATGTGCCAGGTATAGCATCATTCCTTAGTTCTTCCTGCTGTGACATAGCCCTTCAACCACAACCATTGATGCATTCTAGTGCCAACACAAAGCAGCTGATTCCTTGCATATAGAGGCTTCATTTAGTTAGGGCCCTGGGAAGTTCTGGTTCCCTGCTATATTGATATGCAGGCCTACCGACGTGCGAACACTCTGGAATCACATGTGCCAGAATGCCAATTGTAGGTTCCACGTTCCCGTTGACTCAATTTATATAATTTGTCAAATACATTCCAATTGTTTGGTTGTAGTTAGTTCAATCTATGAAGAGTTGTTTCTTACAGATTGAGTAGACTGTTTCAAATTTCACATGTATGTAAGAAAGTGAAACCCATTCTTCTTCTTCTTCTTCTTCTTCTTCTTCTTCTTCTTCTTCTTCTTCTTCTTCTTCTTCTTCTTCTTCTTCTTCTTCTTCTTCTTCTTCTTCTTCTTCTTCTTCTTCTTCTTCTTCTTCCTCTTCTTCTTCGTTTTCTTGACGGTTGCATCCAAAAGCTTGCAATATATTTGCATCCTAACAAAAGGAGTGCATCTCTCCTAACTGTATTTATTCAACAATAGAATATCCGTTTATTCTATTCGTTCTTCTTTGACATTTCAGAATCTAGAGAAAATGATAAACCTCCCCAAACTTATCAAGGACGCCTTCCAGGGGTACGATGCGCCGGACTTCAACCGAGGAGGTTAGATTTGTTGCTTTAGAATACTTTAAGAATATGATAACGAATCTGAGTATATCATCCAAAAGCATACGCTCATGGAATTGAAAGTAAAAACTTCGTCGCCATTTACGTGCTAAGTCTTTTACAAAACAGTGATCGCGCATTTTATCAATTCACGGTTATTTAACAATGTCAAAAAAGGACGACTAAGAACGATTCTACCCATGTGTTACCGGAACCCTTAAGGGAAACAAAGAAACATAACACATTGTGACAACGACATACATGTCGTTAGAAGCGAGGAAGGAGGGTTGGGCATTGGGATGGCTTCCTCAGACAAGCTTTAGGTGCAAGTTTAACCAATCATGAGCTAGTTTAAAGATAAGGAAGAAAAACAAAAGAATAACCAAGCCAGCCAGGAGGAAAACAGTTTTTTTTCCTAGAACAGTGGTTCTTAACCGGTGGGAAATCCCCCCCCCCTCCCCTACCAGGAGGACCTTTACAGTTTCCAGGGAAAGGAGGGGAGGTCGGTGGTTAAGACCACAGATTGGCAGACTGAAACTGGTTTCAGGACCACATAAAATGTAATCGTCCTCCTTTCTTGAATTATGTGTGAGCCTGTGGGTATAATGGGTTAGTGTAAAGGGGGGGGGGGTGATATTTTGGAGAGGGGAGGGGGAATTACATTCTGAACATATGATGAAAGGGTGCATGGGCCAAAAAGGTTGAGAACCACTGTTCTAGAAGTTGTATAGCGTTGCGGAATAAGCTTAAAAGAGTCATGCAGATTTACTACCTTTCACATAGGGACATTACCAGAACTGAAACCTGGAATGTCAGAACAAATACAAGTGAATCAAGAGATTACAGAGGCTGCAACCAGATAAGACTAGCGCTGAAAAAAACCTGAGAATAGTACAACCACACCGTCATTTTCCTGGAACACACACAGCAAATGAAATGTGGGAAGGCCTAAAACACACATAAAAAGAATTAAAGATAGAACGGAATAATACGGAGAAGGCATGTATGAAGCTGCATGAGATAGCATAAGATATGACGGCTTGAAATGAGTTGGCTGAGGGCCTATACTCCAACAAGGGAATAAAGGAGGAAGAAGAAACCATACTGTATAAATAAACATGACGTAAAGCTCTGGGAAGTTATGGCAGCCCCGTGATATTGACCACATCCCCTATAGAGTCCCGAGTGGTTTATAACAGTATAGGGTTATCACCATATACCCAACACGTCTCAAAGATATGGAAAGGGACATTTGATTTCACTTGTGTTTACAGAGGTGGTGATTATAACTACAAGAAGAAAATGAAAGAATCTGATTCTTTATCTGATCATTACCAGGCTCTTTGTTTCAATCATTCTCCAGCTGTGCAAGAGAGTGACGTTGTCCTCTCACAAGTTAAACTTAAAGTGGTACCTGGCAGCATTACATGGACTAATACATCCCAAACTGACATTCCAAATCATCCCAGAACGGTAAGGCTTTTACAGTGAACTTATTGTAAGAAGTTGCAATTGACTAACAGTTATTAAGTAGGTAAAGAAGCTATGACAGGTCCAGCAAACCGGTATGGAGTTTACATAATCCTAGAAAAATTATGCACGTGAATCATGGAGGGAATTGGAGGAAAGGCGCTAGTCACAGGCGTCGAAACTTAATAACCACTCCCCACGACGCTTAACGTCATAAGTGGAAGAAAACCACAACATCATCAACAACAACAACAACAACAACAACAACAACAACAACAACAACATCAATTCAATACATGTGACTTTAAGAAAGCTCAGTTGACATTGACGACTCTTAACGTAATTGCATGTCCTTTACAGGACGTTGCAATCAACCCCAACATATTTGACTGATTTTCTAGACGAATTTTACGTTCACTAGTTTACCTTTGCTTCCTGAACGACTGACGCTCATACTAATGTTAAAAATCAGCGCAATGTGGTCTACTTCCAAATTGGCTGTGGAGATTCACAGAGGTTCTTTCGCAATATAGTCTTAGTTCACGTTATTCCACAACAAATGTACATAGTTCACCGTGGCTCACACAAAGTGGCATCAAGACGGGACTACCTTATATACTGCTAAGCTTGGGGTGTAATATTTACAGACAATACAAACCGTCCTGAATGGAATATTAACACAGAATGGGCCACTCAACGTAATTCGATGTGCCTACACATGGCACGTGACTTGGACATATACATTTCCTGTTTGGACTTATCTATCCAGAAGTTCTTCGCATTCAACCCATCTATTCATTTGATTTTTCATGGTAGCGAGAATTTTTCCATTGCTATTATTGCTAAAACATCAGCGCCAGACTGTCTACTTCCAAATAGCTATAGAGATTCATTCGCACACCTATTCGGGAGATCCGGATTCGAATCCTCGGTAAGGTAACAGAATATTTTTTTATTTTCGGTAGCAACTAGTCAGGCGGCCTTAATTCCTCGGGCGCAAGACTTCCCTGCACTACACCGCAAGTTCTATAAGGTGCAATGACAATTTAAAATAATAATTAAAAAAAAAAAAAAAAAAACCAACTGATGAGTCCACATGTTTGATTGTATTCTAATAATATTCCATGTCCTCTACCACGGCTATTGTTTGTCTCCATTCATACACAGTTCTAGCATTCCAGGTGACAATGCTGGAGAATATAGGTGAAATGATGAAAGTCCAGAACCCTCCTTCTAAAAGAAGAGCTCCATTTGCGTTTTGTTTGTTGTGTTTTGAGTTATTTGTTAGTCTTGTTCATCATTGCTTAGATTTTTGGGTTGGCAACCCAGCAAAAGCCTCCATAGTGAGATCTAAGGACGAGAGTGTAAAGTTACATTGTCACTGCTTATTACTTACCTTTAGGGCATAGGCATCACGCATGTCGTGCGGGCTTGCAACAGATTCATTGTAAACGATGTTCGCCTTGAACAAATTAAAACATTCTTATATTAAAAATAACCAGCACTGTTTACGTACCTTCACAACAGGTAAACATCACGAAGTCCAATACCGCAAGTTCTGAAGCTTTCGGGCAAGTGCAGGCCGTCAAGGAAGACAAGCACTTCGTTATGGTTACCCTTGACAAGGGCATCGTACGAGGTAAGCCTCAGTAACAGGTAGAACTAGTAACATATGTTCAATACGCCTCAAAGACATAGGTAGAACTTGTAACGTGTGCTCAATACGCCTCAAAGACATAGGTAGAACTAGTAACACATGCTCAATACGCATCAAAGACATAGGTAGAACTAGTAACATATGCAAAAATACTCCTCAATGACATAGGTAGAACTTGTAACGTGTGCTCAATACGCATCAATGACATAGGTAGAACTAGTAACATATGCAAAAATACTCCTCAATGACATAGGTAGAACTTGTAACGTGTGCTCAATACGCCTCAAAGACATAGGTAGAACTAGTAACATATGCTCAATACGCCTTAAAGACATAGGTAGAACTTGTAACGTGTGCTCAATACGCCTCAAAGACATAGGTAGAACTAGTAACACATGCTCAATACGCCTCAAAGACATAGGTAGAACTAGTAACATATGCAAAAATACTCCTCAATGACATAGGTAGAACTTGTAACGTGTGCTCAATACGCCTCAAAGACATAGGTAGAACTAGTAACATATGCCCAATACGCCTCAATGACATAGGTAGAACTAGTAACATATGCCCTATACGCCTCAAGGACATAGGAAGAACTTGTAAAATATGCTAAAACTCCTCAATGACATTGGTAGAACTAGTAAGATATGCCCAAATACCCCTCAATAACATAGGTAGAACTGGTAGCATATGCCCAATACGCCTCAATGACATAGGTAGAACTGGTAGCATATGCACAATACGCCTCAATGACAAAGGTAGAACTGGTAGCATATGCCCAATACGCCTCAATGACATAGGTAGGACTAGTAACATATTCCCGATACTTCTCAATGCTTGCTTGCTTGCTTGTGTTCGTTGGCTTGAGCTCCAACGCGAAGTCCTGTGTGTCGGATGAAGGCATCCTGTTGTCCAACATCAGTGTGATGTCATACAGGATCTGAGGTTTGCGTGAGTATCCGTTGTCCCATGTCTGGCTTATTGGTGTGCAGACTGGTGGTTCCTCGCCGTACAGGCAGACACTCTCCGACTTCGGAGGAATCGGCGATCCTAATGACTTTAGCCAGGACCCCTAAGGGACCTGTTGCCCAGGACGCTCGACGAGGACGCGTCAATAGGTCTTGGCCAGTATATAACCCGGCCCTGGTGCCTTGGAAACACCTCTACGTCCCACTTCTCAATGACATTGGCAGAACTTGTAACGTATGCCCAATACGCCTCAATGACATAGGTAGAACTACTATCGTATGCCCAATATGTCTCAATGACATAGGTAGAACTAGCAACATAAGCTCAATACTCCCCAATAACATAGGTGGAACTAGTAACATATGCAACATATCGATTCCTTATTGCTGAAATATATAACGCATAGTTATGTCCTTCAATATGCGTTTTACTACGATATATCTAAACTATCAAGTCTTTTTGTCTACATAATTGACGTTTCATCATCATCAAGTGCCATGCCGGCTGGCGTAGGCGTTCATGTCTCTCCACAGATCTCGGTCTTTGGTTATCTGGATCAACTCTGCTGCTGATATTCCTCCATGCCATCGTCTCTATCCATCCAGCATCATTTCTCTTGGTCTGCCTCTGCCTCTCTTCCCCTCGATCTTTCCAATTGTCACGATATTCTCCAGTGCCCCTCTTCTCATCACGTGACAGAAGAAAGATGTTTGTCTCTTTCTTATTGTTGTATATAATGTTTTAGTTACTTTGGCAGTCCAATGAATTTGCAACATTCGTCTCAGGAACCACATCTCTGTTGCTTCTAATTTCTTCTTAATTTATTCATTTACATTCCAAGATTCACTGCCATACAGCAAAACTGGTTATACATAGCATTTCAGCACTCTCTTTCTTACATTAAGTGATAGTGATTTATTGCATAAGATACTCTTCATTTTCTGAAATGCGGCTTTTGCTTGCCCTATTCTGCTCTTAATCTCTGTTGTACATCTTCCATCCGATGTTATAAATTCCCCCAGGTATCTAAAATTATCCACTTGGTTAAGAATTTTTCCTTTTATTTCTATATCACATTTTGATGTTACCATTTTCTTTGATATCACTATTGTTACTGTTTTCTTGATATTCAAGGAGAGACCTTTCCTTGCACTCTCTGTTACTAAAGTGTCCAACAATTGTTGTAGGTCTGTTGATTTATCCACCACCAATACTGTGTCATTTGCATCGCCTATATTATTTATATTATGACCTCCAACTAGTATTCCTGGCATCTCTTTGATCTCTCTCATTATTACTTCGCTATATAGGGAGAAGAGATCTGGTGACAAGACACACCCCTGTCGTACTCCTAGCTTTATCTGTTCGTAACTACCCTCTTTATTTCCCATTTTAATTGCTGCTACTTGGTTCCAGTAAATATTCTTCATTATTCTTAAATCTTTCCCATCAATGTTTATATCTTTCAACATTTTAATAAGTTCATCATGTTTTAGTTTATTAAATGCCATAGTATAATCTATGAAGCACAAATATATGTCTTTCTGTTTCTCTATTGACTTTTCTATTAGTGTCCGTAATGAATATATTGCATTGTTTGTCCCCCTTCCTTCCACAAATCCATACTGTTTTTCACTAATTTCCATTTTTTTTCTTTCTGATTCTTCTCATTATGATTCTGAGTAGAAGCTTAGTGATATGGTTTATGAGGTTAATTGTACGAAAACCTTCACATTCAATTCCTCCTGGTCTTTTTGGTATAGATATAAATACAGATTTCAGCATATCACTGGGTAAATATCTAATGCTGTAAATATCATTCAACATTTTGGTTAATATATCTACTCCAAATTCTCCCAATACTTCTAATTCTTCTATTGTGATTTCATCTTGCCCAGCTGATTTTTCCATTCTTCATATGTTTCATAGCGTCAGCGACTTCTTCTTCTGAGTTACTTTCTTCTGTTAATTCTTCCCTTTCTCCATCATATAATTCTCTTATATACTCATTTCACCTCTTCATTATAGCACCTTCCTCCAATAATATCTTTCCTGTTTTTGATTTCAAACACCCTGTATTTATTCTTATTTTTCTTCCCTTGAGCTCACTGATTTTTCTGTGCATATACTTTATATGTTTAATTGCATTTAATTCAATTATTTTTTTTTTTTTTTTTGCACTGCTCATTTAACCAACTTTCTTTTGCCTTCCCACATTTATCTTTTATTTCTTTATTTATCTTAGCATATTCTTGTTTGTCATTTTTACTCTGTTTTCTTTTGTCTATCAGCATTAAGATTTCTTCATTCATCCAGTTTTTCTTATCTATTTGGCTTCTCACAGGTAATATTTCTTTGCTATTTTGATTAATAGAGTCCCTTAACATTTCCCATTGTTCATTTATACTCTGTATTTTAGCTATTGCATTGTACCTAGTTTTCACAGTCACTCTGTATTGTTCTTGAATTTCTTTATCTACTTTCAGAACCTCTTTATCAAGTCTCATGTTCCTAACCATTTTTCCCCTCTCTTTAATCTTACTTTTATTTGTCCACATAGTGGTACATGATCACTATTACAGTCAGCACCAGGCATTGTCTTTACATTAATTAAAGCATTTCTAAATCTTTTATTAATTAGTATGTAATCAATTTGGTTGCGTATTTTCTTATCAGGGCTTTTCCATGTGTTCAGTCGTCTTTTATGGTGTTTAAACTATGTGTTTCAATTATCATATCATTGATATTTGCCCATTCTATTAGCTTTTCCCCTCTTTCATTGCTTGTACCTAAACCATAATTCCCCACTACGTCCTCCATCTTCCCCTTTCCTACTTTGCATTAAAATCTCCAAGTATTATTTTTATTTCCTGTGATCCAATTTGAGCCAACGCCAATTCTATTTCGTCGTAAAAGTGTTGTATTTCTTCATCACTACTGCTTGTTGTTGGTGCATATACTTGTGTAATATTTATATCTATTGGTTTGCCTTTGATTTTGACCATAATAACTCTATTTGAAATACACAAGTATCCATTAATTGACTAGACTGTTTTTTCGTCAAGTATTAATCCTACACCTTTTTCATGTGTATCCACTCCAGAATAAATTATTGTGTGGTTGTCAGCTATAATTTTGCCCGATCCCTTCCATCTCATCTCACTAACGCCTAGTATATTCATTTTCATGCTATCCATCTCTCTTATAACGTTCACCTTTCTTAGCTCATTTAATGTCCTAACATTCCATGTTCCTACTCTAAATTTATTTATTTATGATTTTGCCATCAGTAGCTGGATGACGGTCTGGTGTCACCTGTGGCTCATGACTGTCCCTACCGGACGAGGATGTCCTAAGACAGCCATTAACGTCGTTCACTAACTCTGATAAATGTTTTGCAATGAAGTCTTGGGAAGATATTGTGGTGGTTTCCCCTTGCCTTCCACATTCACATGGTGGTCTATTTACCTCTGCCTTTGACAGCCATTTCCGACTGTAAGGTCGAGTGAGTGCCCTGCTCTGCTCAGCTGCAGAGTTGTCCACTTATCCCGGTGGATACTCGGTCCCCAGAGCTGTGTTAGCCACACCGTGGTGTGTTTCCCATCGTCTACCGCGGGGAGATGCAGTTGGGATTTTCCCTTCCTAAAGTTATGGTCTATGACTAAAACTCTCCAGCACTTTTAGAGGACATTGAAGGTTACATATTGAAGGTTACATATGTTTATCTCTGTTACCTTTGAACATTTCAACCAGAATCGATTTTATGTGTCGTACAACACGCGGAACTCATGCTCTGTGTCCGTTGCATTCTTGGAGGTCAGGACATGGCGAGCGATAGAAGAAACTGACTGCTTTCTTTACGTTGAATTAAAGGGGTTTCTGGCATATTATTTTACTTGTTTATCTATTCACTTCGGTATTTATTCTGCTACTCCATTGCCCAACTGTTGTGAAAAGTCTATAAAAACCGCAGGTTTTCTCAACGCGAAGAGAATATGAGGCCACCACGAAGGCACAATTCGGAGCAAAATCAGGACCTTCAAGAGAAAATTACACTGTACCAATCATATAGCTTCAGGTCTATGGATAGCAGAGAACAGAGATCAGCTGACTACCTTGTCCACACTACTCCTACACCATTGCATTGACTAAGTAACATAATGATGAAGATTATTATGATGGTATGGTGACGATTAAATGTAATTATTACCCTCAAATGCAATGAATGGCTTGTAATGAATTTGTCTCTTTGGTAAACCATACATGTAATTCACTAGGTGTGAACAGACCACTAAAATTGCCACTAGACCCAAGAAAAGAAGAGCTAATTAAAGCATTCGGCCCCTACGTGGAGATTAACCCAAGCAAGCCAGTGTCTGAGCCTCTCATGAACAAGTTGAACATCGGAGTGGCAGTTGAAGGGGCTCTCGGCCCTAGTGGTGCTACAGCTCAAGTCACCAACAAGGAGAAGGAATATAAAGGTTAGTTTAAATGTGTATTGTGTGTATCATCGTCATCATCAAGTGCCATGCCAGCAGGCGTAGGCGTTCATGGCTCTCCACAGATCTCGGTCTTTGATGTTCTGGGTCAACTCTGCTGATGATATTCCTCCATGCCACAGTCTTAGTCCATACAGCATCTTGGTCTGCCCCTGCCTCTCTTTCTCTTAATCTTTCTAGTCGTCACATGACCAAATAAAGCTCTTTGTGTCATTCTTATTGTTGATATAAATTATTCTTGGACATGGCGATATTGTTGTTTTAATCGCTTTGTCACATTTACCTATTTATGACACTATGTATCCCAGATATTGAATTAAATGAATGGAATATTACTTGTCTAGCAAATCCATTACGTGGAAAGTCCGAATGGAAAGCTCGTTGTGTGAGCATCATCAAAGCTTGAAAAGGTGTCCTAGTGGCACGAAATGGAATATTGCTTGGATAGCAAATCCATTACGTGGAAAGTCTGAATCGAAAGCTCACTGTGTGGATGTCATCTGCAGACTGCATTCTTCTGGTTTCCGGTTGAACCTGTGGTGAACGGAAGTGAGGCTAAGCAGCCATGTGCAGGACGTGACGATTCCTTGGGTGAGCCCAGTACCAGAGCGCTGTGTGTCGGCTCTGCAATTATGAAAGCCTCCTTGGATGGCGGGCAATGACCATG
The DNA here is from genome assembly GCA_963921405.1 of Cepaea hortensis. Lineage (NCBI taxonomy): Eukaryota > Metazoa > Mollusca > Gastropoda > Stylommatophora > Helicidae > Cepaea > Cepaea hortensis. The sequence continues at coordinate 89,755,380 of OY992881.1, read as the reverse complement.
GTCTGCCGCTGCCTTCCTTTGAGGGCGGACCGGGATGTCTTCGGCTGTTCTAAATGGGCCAGCTGGGATGCGGGATAACACCGCAACAGTGAGAGTCAAACGTCTTACGAAACCCGCTGGAAGGTTAACCCGGTAAACAAATTCCCGCAGAAGCCGGATGTGTCAGCATAACGGCGGAAGAACGCAGCGCAGATGTAAACAGACATAACGCAATCACGTTCGAAAACAACTCTCCGGATGAACGCAGAAGAACATAGCGACTGACCTGACAACTTTTACAGACAGACAAATAGACATCTCTACTGTCAGACAAATGAATAGCTCTATACGAGAGAAATGAACAACACTTCTTTATTTCTTCTTTCGTTCTTTATCCCTCATTGGTCCCCCAACCAACTCCTCCAAGACATCCTATCCTGAGCTATTCCACGCAGCTCAGTACACGAACTCTCCATATTATACATTTCTGCGTATATTTCTATTCTCCATATATTTTTATTTTTTCCTTTTATTTCTTTTGCTTTGTGGATTCTAGACAAAGTCTGTTATAGTTATATCATTATCAGGTTTGCTTAATGTATGCCCAATCCATCGCCAGCACCTTTTCTTCACCGCTTGGTTCACTGATATATGTCTAGTTCTCTCCATGAGCTCCACGTTTGCGATTGTCATATTAGTTTAGTCCTTATATTTTGCGCAGGGACACTAATTAATATTTGTTTTTATGTGTACTCATGTTAATCGTTCTCCGTGTTTCTAATCCATTCTGGAGTACAGATGTAACGTTATAGTTGACAAAATTCTGCGTATGGTGCTACATTTTATTTCTTTTGACTTGCATACATTTCCTAGTGATCCTATTGCTGAAAACTCCTATTGCTTTTTGTATTATTCTGATATATTATTCTGTTCCCCCATGGCGGTCTACACTGCTACAGTATCAGGTGTATGATTCCGTCTCTTGAAGTAAAGTTTCCCCAAGGGAGATCAGGTTCTCAATTTCTTGATTTATTTACAGCATCTTTGTCTTTATCCTATGCATTTTAAAATTTAATTATTGTGATCTTCCACTTAATGTTGTTAGTTTATCGTGCATCTGGTTTGGTATGTGAGAGACGAGGGCAATCTCGTCAACAAAGTCCAGATCATAGAGTTGCTTCATCAGGGAAGTGCACTAAATTAATTTCTGACTCTGCATGTTGAATTCATAATCCAGTTTATTGTTAGTAGGAATAGTAGCGATGACAAAGGGCATCCATGTCTCACTCGTGTTCCTATTTGGAACGCCTCTGCTAATTTTCCTTCATGGAAAAATCTGCACCTCATATGTTGCCTTGATTAAGATAATAATGTTTTATGGGATTCCGTAACGCACCATCGGTTATCACGATCATTTTCGTAGTCCACAAATCCAATATGAAGTGCTGGGTTTGGTTCCTTTCTTTGATCTGCTATTATGCGCTATGTGACTATTTGGTTAGTGGAGTGTCTACTAGGTGGAAAGCCTGCCGGTTCATCCCTGAGTTATTTGTCAATGGCATCTCATAGTTGAATGGAGAAACAGAAAGACATATATTTGTGCTTCATAAATTATACTAAGACATTTGGTAAAGTAAAACATGATGAACTGATTAAAATGTTGGAAGATATTAACATTTATGGAAAGGATCTCGGAATAATAAAGAATAATTACTGAATCCAAGTAGCAGCCATTAAAATATGAAATAAAGAGGGCAATTGTGAACAAATAAAGCTAGAAGTACGACAGGTATGTGTTTTGTCACCGGATCTCTTCTCCCTCTATATCGAAGTAATAATGAGAGAGATCAAAGTGAAGCCAGGAATACTAATCGGAGGTTATAACATAAACAATATAAGCTATGCAGATGACACAGTATTGGTTTTGGATAATGCTACAGATCTACAATTGTTGGATATTGTATTAACAGCGAGTGCAAACAAAGGACTCTCCTTGAATATGATGAAAACAGTAACAATGATGATATCAAAGAAAAAGGTGACACCAAGATATGAAATAGGAAAAGAAGGGAAATTTCTTAACCAGGTGGATAGTTTTAAATACCTAGGGGCATTTATAACATCAGAATGCACAACAGAGATTACGAGCAGAATAGGGCAAGCCAAGGCTGCATTTTGGAAAATGAAGAGTATCCTATGCAATAAGTCACTATCATTGAAAGAGAGTGCTAAAATGCTATATAGAACCTGTATTGCTGTATGGAAGTGAATCTTGGAATGTAAATGAACAAATTAGGAAGAACAGGGAAGCAACAGAGATGTGGTTCCCAAGGCGAATGTTGCGAATTCCTTGGACTGCCAAAGTAACTAACAACGATTGCCTGAAAGATGCTAGTGAAACTAAAACATTATATACAACAATAAGAAAGAGACAAACAGCTTTCTATGGTCCTGTGATGAGAAGAGAGGTATTGGTGTACAACGTGACAGCTGGAAAGTTCAAGGGGAAGAGACGGAGAGGTAGACCAAGAGAAATTATGCTGGATGGATTGAGACGGTGGCATGGAGGAATATCATCAGCGGAGTTGATCTAGAAAACCAAAGACCGAGATTTATGAAAAGTCACAAATGCCTACGCCAGCCGACATGGGAGTGCCAGAAAGTTATTGTTGTGTTTCTCATTCGTCGATGGGAGAGGGAATTTAATTATGATATCGTATCATAGATGACATGATCTATTAGCTGCTTGAGTTGGGCCACAGTAATACCTGTCACGTTCTCCGGGACTGGTTGAATGTTGGAGACTGACTATGTTATCGTTTACTTTCGCTTCAATTGTCAATGGGTTTTTCTTGTGTGGCTTTTTGAATGTTACTCTTTGTACACACATTATGTGACGATCGATAGAACTCCACAATGAACTATTTATTATAACATAACGGTTTTTATACACTTTATTGTCATCTCTTCACAACACTCTATACACTTCGTAATCATATTAAACGAATATCAATCTAAGATACTTGCAAAGGACATCTGCATTCAAACTCTGTCAACGTGGAACACTTGCAAACGACATCTGCATTCAAACTCTGTCAACGTAGAACACTTGCAAACGACATCTGCATTCAAACTCTGTCAACGTAGAACACTTGCAAACGACATCTGCATTCAAACTCTGTCAACGTAGAACACTTGCAAACGACATCTGCATTCAAACTCGTGACGGCAAGGTAACATTCTGCCGTAGCCACTATTCAGCTTTAACCGGTTCGACCCTGAACTCGGTCCATTCTTAAATGACGCTTTGGAGGAGACGCTGTCCCCAGCTAAGCGACTCACTTGCTGTCTTCATGCAAGCGTGAATCTATAAACTCATTCGATCTTCATGCTGAATTGCGTGAAGCTCAGTACTCTATACTCTCTGAACTCCATTCCCCCATACTGGGTCATGGCATTAATGTTGTTGATGATGATACCATAGTCACTTTAGAATGATACCGCTTGACTGATTAAGTGTCATGGGATGATTAATCGTTTTAAGCCACTTCCCGTATCTACCATTGGCTTATATTTCGCCGAAATAGTGTCATTATAATACAACATGTATGCTATCATATTAACATCTTTTAAGCCATAACTGACACACCCCTACTTCCCATTTTCAGTCGTACATTTTTGTTTGTCCAAACCTACTTTGCTGTTTGGCACAGAATCTGTTAATTTTTGTTCACAGGATCTGACAGTAACATTATTCCTGTATAACGTTCATACTCCTGTAGGTAGCATTGCTTAGCAGCTTCAGATATTCTTGTCTAAATTCTGCTGAGGTGTAAGAATCTCTTGATTTTACTGTTATGTAAATCTACTTTGTTCCCTTTTCTTTCTTCTAATTAAGGGTTTCCGGCGTTATCCGTGCCTTTTGTCAAATATCATGTATATTTTAATCACTCCAACACTCCAAATACAGTAAAACCTCGGTTTTCTTTGCCTTAGATTTTCGTCGATTGTCTCGGATTTCGTTGGCGTGCCAAAGGGACCTCGCTACTAATTTTGCGAAAACAAAGGAACCTCTATACAAACGCATGGTGACTGCTGAGTCCATCGACGATTAACTGTGGTTTTCGTGGATTAATTTTGTGTTGGCACTCTGGCGGCGGCATTATGCACAGTGTGCTTGTGCGGGCTGTTGGATTGCCTAGACCCCTGCCTATTCCACTTTTCACATTGGACAGTGGGGAGCATTTTGTGTGATGTTCACTGGCACAGGAACGGAGCATAATGGGGACGACCCGTTGCCGTGAAGTTGGAGCCTCGACTAACTAACTAACTAACTAGCAGATCCCCCCCCCCCCAAAAAAAAAAAAAAATGAACAGCTCCACATGAAGACAAACGACAGCTCTTCAAGCAGACAAAGGAACAGCTCTACAGAAAGACAGATGGACATGTCTATTGAGCGACAAATGGAAATGCTGTATACATAGACCTTCCCACCCAACAACAACAGTGTCCACACTTAAGTCCATTTCTCATCCTACATTTATATTTATAAACTGAGCTTAGTTTTATTGATTTCCATAAAACAAATCGTGCAGCCGTTGCCAGTGATTTGTGCATAAAGTTAGCTTCATTGGTGTCTGTGTTTTACATTATTTATGGCGTGTGTATTTAAATTCATAATTATTTAGAATCTTTAAAACTCCCACAACCAAATATGAAGCAAGTGAATGTATTACTTCAGCTAAAATGTAAAATTGCGGTACAAGCTTTTAGATTACATTTTTTCTTTCAAAAATAATCTCACAGCGGGAAGATTGCCTAACAGTTAATTCAGACTTCCTGCTAAGATTTCCTTGGAAACAACGTTTTACACATTGGCGCAAGGTCAGCGGCGATGTACATCATATTTCCGCCCAAAGTACCATTCATTCTTTCACATACAATGATATATCATATATAACTGCACTATGCACCTTGCGAGGTGCAAGGAAATATGCCAGGCAAGAAATCGTGCAATATTTTATTTATGGTGCGTGTGTTTAAACTCACAAACGGAATGCATTGTTTTGCATTCAGATTCATCTCCGAGCTGCGCATTCTGTTTCTTGACTCGTGGGTGCATGTTTCTGCTTTGGAATATTTAACTGAATAATTGCAATGGGATGATTAATCGTCTTAAGCGACTTCCCATTCTACCATGGGCTAATTTATCGCCGAAATGTTATCACTGCATTATAATGCATGTTTGCTACTATATTAAGTTAAGTCTTGTTAAGAATTGTTAAGTCTTAACTATGACACACCCCTACTTCCCAGTTTAATCCACTCATTTTTGTTTGGACCAAACCTACTGTTTTGCTTGGCACTGAATTTGTTAACATTTTCTTTTCTCTATTTTCAGGGCATTTTAATATGAAGGTGATCATGAAAGGCAAATGCCTAGCTAGTGGACTGGAGCGCCCGGTTGGCGACATCATTGATGGTCTCAAGAGACTCGGAGCTAGTGACGACGACCTACTAGCTCTAATTGTTAAAACTCGTGATGGGAAGAAAGTGGTAGAGTTTTCAATGGAAGGCGATATAACATGCAAATGGGATTCTGAGCATACCGTGGAATGGAAATAGAACTCCGGATCTCTAGAACAGCTGGTGTTCTATGGCTCATGGGAAAAACACGTTATTGCTACTTTTGTTCTTTATCAGTTGTTTTTATATTTTTAATATTGCTGTTTGTGTTCTTCATCAGTTGATTTATTTTTTAACATTAGTATGTGAGTTCTTCATCAGATGATTTATATTCTACATCGCAAGTTCCTAAAAGTCTTCAGAATAGCATTGACTAAGATGAAGAAATATACTGACATTCTACAAGATCTGATCAAGGAAGAAAATTAGGTCATGAATAGATTCATGTCTCGAAAACTGAAACACATGGGTCTTATGAAACACAGGATTGGTCTATACAAATAAGTGTCTAGAACACATAACCATATGTGGTTGCGCCTGAAGGCGTGTGAAAGGGTCGTTTACTTCTTTAGTGTTTTTTTTTCTATATTAAACGTCAGAGTGGCTAGCGGAGAACACTGGTGGAAGGTATGGCTACGTCAGAGTGGCTAGTGGAGAACTCTGGTGGAAGGTATGGAAACGTCAGAGTGGCTAGTGGAGAACTCTGGTGGAAGGTATGGAAACGTCAGAGTGGCTAGCGGAGAACTCTGGTGGAAGGTATGGAAACTTCACAGTGGCTAGCGGAGAACTCTGGTGGAAGGTATGGAAACGTCAGAGTGGCTAGCGGAGAACTCTGGTGGAAGGTATGGAAACGTCACAGTAGTTAGCGGAGAACTCTGGTGGAAGGTATGGAAACGTCAGAGTGGCTAGTGGAGAACTCTGGTGGAAGGTATGGAAACATCAGAGTGGCTAGTGGAGAACTCTGGTGGAAGGTATGGAAACGTCACAGTGGCTAGTGGATAACTCTGATGGAAGGTATGGATACGTCACAGTGGCTAGCGGAGAACACTGATGGAAGGCCTGGCAGAAGAGGCAGAGGTCGACTAGCACGAAGATGAACGAGGGACATTGAAGACACCGTGGGCATGGAGGTTCATGGGGCATGATATCTTGCTCAGGATTGAGACACTTTTTGACAAGCCTGTATAAGGAACTTGCTACATGAAGATAGGTAGTTTGTGATTTATATTTGTAATGGCTAGAAGTGCAAATGCTTGATGCGTGCATAGTTATCCACTTTTACACGTTTATTTTTCTCGCAAATCCTTTACAGAGCCGGCTGCCTGGCCGAGGGGTTAGCAGCTTTCTCCTTTAATCCCGAATACTCTCGTAGTCAACGTGAGCGGACGAGAATTAGAAGTGGTTCGAGTCATGCTAGTGACTTATGCGGGTATGGAGCCGGTCGCTCAGAAAGTCGTGGCGTGATGATGAGCGTAATCTAGCCTAGGAATCAACATACAGCTGAAAGATGCTGGTGTTGACCGCAATATCCTGAAACAGGATGGAAACGCGAAAAAAAAAATATATCCTTTACAGGACATCGCTGTCAACAGCAGCATCTTTCAGCTGTCTGTTGATTTCTTGGCAAGATTACGCTCAGTAGTTTGCCATTGCTTTCTGAGCGGCCGGCTCAGTTATCCCGCAAGTCACCAGCGGGGGTCGAACCGCTTCCAGCTCTCGCCCGCTACGAGACTCTGCGTGATAAACGGGATTACGGAGAAAGTGTTGTAACCCCTCGACCAGAGAGACCAGCACTTTTACACATAGGAAATTAAAACCAGTTAGGTGCGTGTAACTCCTGCGAAAAAGGGAGAAATACTAAACACAGACACAATGTACATCAATGTTCATATCTTACCGCTGAGTTTATTATCTCTCACTATTTGTTACAGGATGAGTTTATTATCTCTCACTATTTTTTACAGGATTCACACGACCTAAGTGTGTTAATTTCCTATTGTTATATCCTGTTGCAGTCGTTAGTTCTCTTATCACGTATACATATACACGCACGCACGCACGCACGCACGCACGCACAGGTATGTAAGCCGACAGGAGGAATCTAAACATTTTACAAGAGGCTACGAAACAAAATCGACATATCAAATTCATCATAAAGCGGAAGTGGTCATTTTGGTCAGGTTTTGAGAAAACAAAACTAGAAAATAATGTGACAACTGGAAAGATGTGTGGACAGGGAGATATAGGAAGACGGCAAGAGAGGATTATTGACACTCCTGTGTCATTGCGCGAATTGATGCATGCTGTTGGAGATCGCAAAAAGTGGCGCACTTCCTGAAACCTCATCATCATCAAGTGTCTTGCTGGCTGGCGTGAGCGATCATGCTTCTCCACAAACTGCGATCTCCAACAGTATGGATTAGTTTATGTGTTGACTCCCTTCCGTGCCATGACACATGACACATGACACAAGACTCAAGAATTTTCTCTCGCTGTCTCTCTTGCCACAAATCTTTCCAGTTGTCACATGTTCACATTGTTGTCTTCTTATAATATGACCAGAACTCAATGATTTTTTCGTTCTGATGTTTGTGATAAATTATCTTTGCGACTTAGTCTCCCTCAGAACGTCCGGGTTGCTCACTTTGGCTGTCCAATGAATTATCATCATTCTTCTATAAAACCACATTCCTAGACTTCTGGGTATTTTTTCGCCTATCTACTAATTGTCCAGGATTCACAGCTGCACGTTAAAATTGGTTCTATGTAACATGCAAGAATTCTATCTGAAATGTTATGCATTGGAGAAAATTTAGTTTTTTTTCTTGTCTTATTCTGTTCTTTAGCTCTGTGATGCATCTTCCATCTGATATTATCCTTGTGCCTAGATATTTGAATTTCTGCTCTTGCCCCAAAATAACATCATTTACTTTAATTATACATTTACGCACAATCTGTTTCTTTGATATCACCATGTATTCCTATTATTCAAGCTATAGCCCGTTTTTTTCACTTTATACAAACATTGTGTCTGTCATTTCCTGAAGTTCCTTCTGACTTGTTGCAACTCCCCTTTTGTCGTCCTTCCCTCCTGAGTAAATAATTGTGTAGAAATCAAACCTTTTTTCACCTGGCCATGGCATTTATATTCATTCTTTCCATTTCTATTTTTTAAATGTTTTCTAACTATTCATTCTGGTTAAGTGTTCTGACATTCCATGTACCAACATTTAATGTATATATTTTAACTAGTAATTTGTATACAATCGCGTGATGACGATCGGGTATTACCTATAGCACAGTTTGCATCCTACCGGAATCCCCATTGACGTCTTTCTCTTCATAGAATTTGCTTTGAAGCGTGATTATCTTGGGAAAATACAGCCATGGCCCTTTCCTTCCACCGGTTTGCAGGACGTGTGATCGATCCTTTATAAGGCCCGGTGCATTGACAAATCAAACAGAACAAAGTTAAATCATAGAATATAACTTGGGCGTGCCACTTTGACCGCTGAGCCGGGCAAAACCTCTTCAGGCACGTACTGGTACAGGTGCTGTAATATGCACAACACAAAGAAAATGACCACAGGCAGCTAACATTTGGTTTGTTTCTTTGAGACTGAATACACCATAGTTGTTCCTATACACCATCATTAAGTGTCCACTAGTATATTGCATTCTTCACATACACTATCTGTAAGTGTCCTGTAATATTTTGAATGCTTCTTTACACCACATGTTCGTGTCCTATTGTATACTAATATACTGAATGCTTCATATACACCACATGTAAGTGTCCTATAGTGTACTAATATACTGAATGTTTGCTATACACCACATGTAAGTGTTCCATAGTATGCTAATATGCTGAATGTTTCCTGTAATATACTACATGTGAGTGTCCTATAGTATACTGAATGTTTCTTATACACCACGTGTAAGTGTCCTGTAGTATACTGACTGTTTTCTATACACCACATGTAATTTCTCAATAGTATACTGAATTGTTCCCATACACCATATGTAATTGTCCTATAGTATACAAATGACACTTAGTTTTTATGCCTGAGCACCTCACAAGTATCCCTATACAATTCCTGTCAATTACCTGTAATGTAATTTTTCGAATACACCATCCGTAAGTATTCTATAGTATTTTCTTCTTCTTATGCTGTCTTTGACCTCTCACTGGAGTACAGACTCTTAACCAAGTCAAATAATGCTCTTTTTTCGTGTGTTTATGATTGCTGGATTGATTTTTAGCTACATTTTTCTACTGAATGAAGAATCCAGTCTCTTTCCACATGCTTGGTAGGTTGTGGGTGTTCGTTGGTTTCCTTATGGGTCCCGTTAATTCACGGACGTGTGCTATAACATATTGTATGGCATTATTTGTGTGTGTTGTATTCAGTTACATCATGGCTATATGGGTATGTTACATGTACACAGCAATTTCTTATCTATTTTGCCACAGTGAACATGTGTATGTTGTGTATGTGGGACTAACATGCTGCTATTCCCATTTCATGTCTATCATTAATCAAAATAGCATACCAAATGTCTGTTTTTTATACTCATGCATTAGCGAAAAATAGTATAGGATATAAATGGCATATCATCTTCATGACTTCCATGGCAGTCGTGGCCCCGAGTAGGTCACGGCATTAGTTCGACACACCAAGTTGTATGCTAACAACTCTCTAGATGTAGACGGAAAAGCAACAATAAAAGTAACCTCCACCTTATAAAGGCATAATCTACCATTTGTATATAATTCGATATTTCACGTTACGTTCGCAGACACTCTAAACTATATGGTTTGCCATAACATATTTTAAAGTTCATATTATCACTATGAAATCATACATAAAGTATATGCAATCATAATTTAAAATACATAAGGGCACAAAGAAATCATATGAACAGTACAAATGCAGTATTTTTATACTATTTGCAAGAATGTATGTATTATTACTGATTACTTTGTCGAAATCTATCGTCTGTTGTATGTCATTGTAAACAATGTGACCAACAGATGAAAATAAACTGTAAACAAAATGTTTTTATTCACTTTGTATGTCCTTTATGATTGTGTCAGAAGGATTAGTTTTCTTCTTCTTCTTCTTCTTCTTCTTCTTCTTCTTCTTCTTCTTCTTCTTCTTCTTCTTCTTCTTCTTCTTCTTCTTTTTCTTCTTCTTCTTCTTCTTTTTCTTCTTCTTCTTCTTCTTCTTCTTCTTCTTCTTCTTCTTCTTCTTCTTCTTCTTCTTCTTCTTCTTCTTCTTCATCTTCTTCTTCGTCTTCTTCTTCCACCCTTATTATTCAGCTATGTCGCTAATTCTGTGCTCTGTGTAGTTTAGGTATCTCTCTATTTGATTTGTCCTGTGGGTTCCAGTGAGACGACTTTCTAGTTATACCAGTTTTCTCAATGTGTTATATCCAGCACCAGCATCTTTCCTCACGCCTTGGTTTACTGGATTATGTCTAGTCTCTCTCTAATCTCCACGTATGTGATTCTGCCACACAATTCTAGACCTTCTGTTCTACCCAGGCACAAGTTGCTGAATAAAAAAAAAAAACACGTAAAGGGCCCCTTGACCCGCTTTAGGGCGCATTGAGCGTATTATGCCTGACCCATATTGTTATAGAACAATTGGCACTCGGTTGATGGTGTGGTTAGTATCTCGCCGGCCGCCTTTACTTCTCAATTAATTTTCTGGTCCCTATTTAAGGTTGAGTTGACAGTTCAGGTCAATTTCCCAACCTGCGGATTCTAAGCCAGGATGACCGGTCCGGCAGGCCAGGGTCTAGCCACTCCACTACTGAGTCTACCATTCGCGGTTGGGGAGAGTTATGAGAGGAATGTTTTGTAGTTGAATAAAAAGGTCGGTATTATTTTTCTCTGTTGTCATTTGGACAAACGATGGAGATATGACTAATGATAGTATGCACAGCTATGAAGACTCATATCTAAATTCTGCTATGGAGATCACAAAGTCAGGTGATTACTCGCGTCAGGACAGTTTTTGGTCACAATGTAAAAGCTCTCTGATGTCAGGATAGATTTTGGTCACAAAGTAAAAGCTCTCTGATGTCAGGACAGATTTTGGTCACAATGTAAAAGCTCTCTGATGTCAGGACAGATTTTTGGTCACAATGTGAGAGTTGTGTGATGGCAGGACAGTTGTTGGTCACAATGTGAGAGCTGTGTGATGGCAGGACAGTTGTTGGCCACAATCTGAGAGCTGTGTGATGGCAGGACAATTGTTGGCCACAATCTGAGAGCTGTGTGATGGCAGGACAGTTGTTGGTCACAATGTAAAAGCTGTGTGATGGCAGGACAGTTGTTGGTCACAATCTGAGAGCTGTGTGATGACAGGACAGTTGTTGGCCACAATGTGAGAGCTGTCTGATGGTAGGACAGTTGTTGATAACAATGTCAGAGCTGTGTGATGGCAGGACAGTTGTTGGTCACAATGTGAAAGCTGTGTGATGGCAGGACAGTTGTTGGTCACAATGTGAGAGCTGTGTGATGGCAGGACAGTTGTTGGTCACAATGTGAAAGCTGTGTGATGGCAGGACAGTTGTTGATCACTCTGTCGAGAGCTGTGTGATTGCAGACAGCTGTCGGTCACAATGTGAGAGCTGTCTGATGGCATGACAGTTGTTGGTCATAATCTGACAGCTGTTTGATGGTAGGACAGTTTTTCGTCACAATGTGAGATCTGTGTGATGGCATGACAGTTGTTGGTCACAATTTTAGTGCTGTCTGCAGGACAGTTTTCAGCCACAATGTGAGAACTGTCTGATGGCACGACAGTTCTTGGTCACAATCTGAGAGCCGTCTTATGGCAGGACAGTTGTTGGTCACAATGGGAGTGCTGTCTGATGGAATGACAGTTGTTGGTCACAATCTGAGAGCTGTCTGATGGTAGAACAGTTGTTGGTCACAATCTGAGAGTTGTCTGATGGCAAGACAGTTGCTAGTCACAATCTGAGAGCTGTGTGGGGCAGGACAATTGTTGATCACAATCTGAGAGCTGTGTGATGGCAGGACAATTGTTGGTCACAATCTGAGAGCTGTCATGGCAGGACAGTTGTTGGTTACAATGTGAGAGCTGTGTGGTGGCAGGACAGTTGTTGGTCACAATCTGAGAGCTGTCATGGCAAGGCAGTTGTTTTTCACAATATGAAAGCTGTGTTGATGGCAGGACAGTTGTTGGTCACAATGTGAAAGCTGTGTGATGGCAGGACAGTTGTTGATCACACTGTGAGAGCTGTGTCATTGTAGGACAGTTGTTGGTCACAATCTGAGAGCTGTCATGGCAGGGCAGTTTTTTTTTCACAATCTGAAAGCTGTGTGATGGCGGGACAGTTGTCGGTCACAATGTGAGTGCTGTTTGATGGTAGAACAGTTGTTCGTCACAATGTAAGAGCTGTCTGATAGAAGACAAGTTGTTGCTCAAAATCTGAGAGCTGTCTGATGGTAGAACAGTTGTTGGTCAAAATACGTGAAAATTAGGTTTGACGTTTTGGAGAGAACAAAACGTCACGATTAGAGGCAGTCAGACTTGGAACTTCGTTCGGTGTTGGACGTAGTCCTCGTCAACAGAGCAACGGCTACAAAATACGCCGCTCTTGTAGAATTGTGATGTTAGATATTGTTTGTCCATTTGTGAATTCGTTATGGAACAAACGATGATGTTCTTGACAGCGTCTAATGTATTGTATGAGTAAAATAGAATGTGAAAAATCTACACAGATGTCCTGTTCTGCAAGCTATGATGAGTCAGTGATCTTAACGCATACGGCCTATGAAATCTATTGATTGATTGATTGATTGATTGAGGAACCGACATCACAGCATTCGGGGCTTTCCCATATGCGCTCCGTCCCCATCCTTGGCAGCCAGCGAGGAGTTCCAATGCCAATAGTTCCAGTAGCAATCTGATTATATGTCCGTCTCGAATTTCTTCTGAGCGTCCGGGGTAGGCCAGATCCCCTCGTCACTCCTCGCTGTCGCATTCTTGCCAGACCATGATGATCTATTTGCTCCCCCGAGGTGTACACGTGCTTCCACAAGGCCGCAACCACGTCTGCCTTGTCATGCATCAATACTCCACCAAGCCTAGCAGAGCTAGCCAATCTGTCCGCCTGTTCATTCCCCAGCACACCATCATGCCCCGAAGCTTGCCTGTCCTCACCCTACTCAGCATGCTTTCTGAGTCCTATGAAATATGTGTTATACAACCAGGCCGTGTGTAAACTACCCAAATCTATCTAAAATAGATAATGTGACCATTAAAAGAACGGAAGCATACAAATACCTGGGTACAATCTTCAACTGCACCAACATCATAAGGGAAGAAATACAAACTAGAATCAATTCTGGAAATAAGATATACTATGCACTGCAACATCTACTAAAATCAAATGCGCTATCTCGTAACACCAAAATCATAATATACAAGACACTGATCAGACTAGTTGTGTTGTATGGCTCTGAAACCTGAAGTACAACGAAAGGAGACGAAGCCTTGTTACAAACCTTTGAGAACAAAGTTTTAAGACGCATCTTTGGACCCATTAGGGATACACAAAAAAAAAAGGTGGAGAGATAATACATGTACAGACCTACAAGCTCTTGGAATCAACGACTGGCAAGAGAAGGTCCACCAGAGAGACGAATGGAGACGGATTGTATCTGCAGCAAAGAACCTCAATGGCTCGGAACGCTGAAGAAAAAGAAGAAGAAAGAATGTCACGGGGTTGCTGTAACAATCAAGAGCCGAGAGTGGCAGTATCTATTTAGCTATGCAGCTCTCAAGCAGTCTCTATCGGCACTCAACCTGGTGGTCAGAGACATCAATCAGACATCAAGTTTACTCCATGAGACAAACTCCATGTCACGATTTGACGTTGATCTGAAAATATATGACTTCGTAAGTGAAGCTGATCCGGTGTTTCCTGTCGAAGGTCAAAAAGTAAATAACCATGTGGAGCCGCTGTCGAGTCCTTAAAACTCTCTTGGACATATTACACGCGGCCTAGGTACAACTGTTTGGCCAGGTTTGTAATCTGAAACCCGTCACGTGGGTTCTTAAACACCACTAGGTAATGTGAATTCAAACAGATGGTTCTTTGATCTTTATTCTTCCCAAAGAGATTCTGGACTATATTCATGACGCTGAGGTTGTGATGATGACTACCCTTAGTAAATAGCATAATCACCCTATCATCTGTCTCGGATATTAGGTCATCTAGCACCACTAGCCGATGTCTATCACCTGTCCACTGTTCAATATAATGCAAGCCTTCGTTAAACTAAATACCATTCAAAGTCTCATACATGGGTAGCTATTTCCGTAGCGCCATATAATCTCCTCTGGAATCGGATCGATAATATCTGATAGATGGGCAAGAAACTTTTGGACAAAGGCGGAATTTCCATTCACCGGTGGTCCCGTAATCAGAGCCATAAAAGGATGTTTCCACCTCGGATCCATGACTAATAATAACCACCTACCAATCCATACAACGTATTTTATGGAACTCAAACTCACCCCGGCCGCCGCGCGCACCGCCAATTCCGTAACCGCGCCGCCGCCCGCGTGACGACGTCCGGTAAGGTTCGCGCCGGTTTCACCGCCGTTAGCGCCACCCGCCGCCCCCGCCCGCCCCGGGAGACACTACCACTCATGGACCAGAAATACTGGAAGTACCAATTACAACCGGAAGTACCCCAAAACACCCGCCAAATTAAACACAGACTTAGGGTACAGTTTTGTGACGTCACTTAAGGGTGCTAGACTTTTTATATTGTAAAATATGACATCACTTTTAGGGTGCTGCACCCTAAAATATACTCCATTTGCACTTGAGGTACTACTTAAGTATATAATTATTTTATTATTTAATTTAATAATTTTTAATGTTTAATTTAATATTTAATTATTTTTAGCAGGAAAGCAAAAGGGGAGTTGGCATAATTTTGGAGCAAATGAGTGCTAGGACAGTTACAGGATTTTGGACAATCTCAAATAGAGTATTATTAGTGAAACTCCATGGCAAACCTCTGAATATTAACATAATACAAGTATATGTGCCAACATCAGACTGTAAAGAAGAAGATTTAGATATATTCTATAACGAATTAGACATGGGCGAGGACCAGTGTAAAAATTGTGAAATTACTGTCATCCTCTGGGATTTCAATGCCAAAGTAGGCAACGTAAAGGTGAAGGGTTTTACTAGCAGCTATGGCCTGGGTTATAGGAATTCGAGAGGTGACAGGTTAATAGGCGAAGTGAGCAGGACAAACACTGGCCTTGTACAGTCAAGACCTGCATGCACTGTGGTTTTTTTGTTTGTTTTTTTTTTTGCGCCGGAGAAAGACCGTGTAAGTTTATGAGGTTTATTTAGACAAATATAATAATTAGAGGAAATGTCATTTATATAGGGTTTATTTTTAATGACTGTGTTGTGTTTGAAAATATTGCCGGTCCAAGTTTTGTATTCACACATTCATGCAGCATAATTCGTGCATAATTCGTAAATACAAAATTTGGACCTGCAATATTTTCAAACACTGCAGAGTCATTAAAAGATTTGTAGATTTCATTCATTTTGAACAAATAGTTCTCTCACTCCCCCCCCCCGTCCCCCACCTCTCTCTCTCTCTCTCTCTCTCTCCCTCTCTCTCTCTCTCTCTCTCTCTCTCTCTCTCTCTCTCTCTCACAGTGCCAAATGGTGTATTGCTTTCTAACCACCCCCCTACCCCACTTATTTCTTTAACATAAATATCTCATATAATAATAATCATCATCGAGTGCCCTGCCAGCTGGCGTAGGCGTTCATGGCTCTCCACAGATCTTGGTCTTTGGTTTTCTGGATCAACTCTGCTGATATTCCTCCATGCCACCGTCTCAACTCATCCAGCATCATTTCTCTTGGTCTGCCTCTGCCTCTCTTCCCCTCGATCTTTCCTATTGTCACGATGTTCTCCAATGCCACTCTTTTCATCACATGACCGGAGAAAGCTGTTTGTCCCTTTTTTATTGTTGTATATAATGTTCTAGTTTCATTAGACTGTTTCAGACAATCGTTGTTAGTTGCTCTGACAGTCCAAGGAATTCGCAACATTCGTCGCAGGAACCACATCTCTGTTGCTTCTAATTTATTCTTAATTTGTTCATTTACATTCCAAGATTCACTGCCATACATCAAAACTGGTTCCACATAGCATTTCAGCACTCTCTTTCTTACATTCAGTGATAGTGACTTATTGCATAAGATACTCTTCAGTTTCTGAAATGCGGCTTTTGCTAGCCCTATTCTGCTCTTAATCTCTGTTGTACAGCTTTCACGATACAAAGATGTGTGTAAGCGGGACATGATTGATACAGGCATTGATAATGCACATTGGGAGCAAGTCGCCGCTGAACGTGTTGCATGGAGGGCAAATATTAGAAATGGAATAAAGTCAAAGGAGAAATTTATTGCAGAAAAGTCACACACCAAGCGTTTGAGACGTAAGATGGTGCATGATGGTGGAAATGACCAAGTGTTCACATGCACCCACTGTGAACGGACATTTACAGCGCAAATTGGCCTTATCAGTCACACTCGCTACCGCCATAGTTAAAAGTTATTATGCCTTTTTAGAGCACAAACTATCGTCTGTCAAGACGGCAAGGTGCCAATGACAGCTTTCATCTGATGTTATAAATGCCCCAAGGTATATAAAATTATCTGCTTAGTGAAGAATTTTCCCTTCTATTTCTATGTCACATCTTGGTGTCACTTTGATATCACCATTGTTACTGTTTTCTTGATATTCAAGGAAAGTGTCCTTTCTTTGCACTCTCTCTCTCTCTCTCTCTCTCGCTCTCTCTCTCTCTCTCTCTCTCTCTCTCTCTCTCTCTCTCTCTCTCTCTCTCTCTCTCTCTCTCTCTCTCTCTCTCTCTCTCTCTCTCTCTCTCTGTTATCACAATGTCTAACAATTGTTGTAGGTCTGTTGAATTATCCGCCACCAATACTGTGTCAACTGCATAGCGCATATTATTTATAACCTCTGTTTAGTATTCCAGGCGTCTCTTTGATCTCTCTCAGTATTACTTCGCTATATAGGGAGAAGACGGTCTCTATGGTCTAGAGCAGGGGTGGGCAAACTACGGCCCGCGGGCCGCATGCGGCCCGCCAACTGATTTTGGCATTTAAGAATAAAAAATTTTACTTCGTTTTAAAGTTATTTTGTTGAATGTCATGTACCGTTATGAGTGTTTTAACATTTTTGATAACATTTCTTTCTAATTATCTATTTTTGTAAACAGTCCTTGACCTTCGTAATGTAATGCTTCTTCTTCTTCTTTCGTTCGCCTTAAATATGTCTATAACTGCAATGTTGTCTCTTGTATGAATTTGACTGTCCTTTTTAGTTCACTCAGCGATTCATAGAGTTTATCTTCCACTGTTGTCTCTCTAGGCCAGAAGATTTGCCTAGACATGTTGTTATAGGGCAGTCTTGGAGTATGTGCTCTGCTGTCTGCGACAATAATCCACATGTGCACATGGCTGATTCACCAATCTTGAATTTTGTATACATGTGGTTGCGTAATCTATTGTGCCCTGTTCTGAGGCGCATAATAATGACTTGTTCTGGTCTGTCCATAACGTGGTAGTCGTCTTGAGTAGGTTTTGGTGGCCTTCTGACTGATTTTATCATTCATGTCTTTTGGTGGTATATAACGGGCACATCAGGCTGTTCTTCTTTTGCTCCTTCCTGAGCCACTCGATCAGTTCTGTCGTTTCCGGGTAATCCACAGTGGGATGGTATCCACTGTATGGTGACCTTATGCTGGCTGCTAAGTTCAGAAAATAGTGTCCTCAGTACTGGCAATTTTCAAGACATATTTTCGTGTTCGTTGAGGTGAGTTTTTTGCAAGCAACATAAGCTTACCTTTTCTTGGTCCAAGATGTTTTCTAGTTCTATTGTTTTGTTGCTGAGTCCCTCCGCTTTCCAGTGCATTAGTTTTAGTCTTTGATTGGTATGGCCAGACGCTCTATTCTCAGGTCCTCTGGCTCCACAGGACATCTGAGAAGGACCTCCAGTAGCTGTAGCTGGACCCTTTCGAGGCATATGGTCCGGCACTGCACCTGCCTGGGAGTCCAATGCAGGGCGAGCACCGTAACATTTAGAAGTAGTCGGCATACTTCATTACGCGTGATTGGTGGCATCCTGATTTCTGTGGTGCGCCTCCTGGCTGGTTGACTCCGTATTCAGCACATTTCCTTTGCTAGAGCAGACTGTGGTCTTACTCGAGTTTAGGTGTGTAGGCACGCACACACATTTCTGCGCATGCGTGTACGTGCATACACATCTAGAGCGTTCTGGATATTTCTCGGCGCCGGTGACTCGCCGCCGCCCTTTCTCCTTGCAATTTTGCTGCATAGGTGATGAATGCACGAGCCATTAGGGTATTTATGCAAGGTTGGGCGTTCACCCCAACTCGGCCACTGGCTGCATACAGCAACATTTGGAACTATGTAATGCTAAAATGCGAATTTATCGATTTTTATATAGAGACATATTTATCGACATATAAACATTTAATAAGGATGATTTATGAAAAACAGATATTTCTCCCGTGAATAAAATGATATATTTTGCAAGAAAATATTAAATTTAAAAGTCTTTTGCTGTTATAAATTATTTCCACATTTACGATGTTCAAATTAATTTATTTGTTTTAGTAGTCTTGATATATTTCTGAAATTTATTCTGAGTTTACTACTTTTTTTCCGAATATTTTATTTTCACAAAAATAGCCGGAAGTAGGTTTTGTTTCATTTCCGTTTTAAAGTTTTGTACAATTCTAACTGTTCGAATTTTATTAAAGCTATGAGTGTCAATAACAAACGTAAGATTGAAGATGAATGCCGTGTTTTAATGATGAATGGTCAACTAAGTACTGTTTTATAAAAGTTGGTAGCAAATCAGTTTGCTTGTTGTGTCGTGAGTCAGTGGCTGTCTTCAAGGAGTACAATTTAAAAAGACATTATCAAACAAAACATTCCGATTTCGGATACAATTTACCAACCGAAGGGAGGGAACGGAAATGCGAAAAATTTTGAGAAACAGCAAACTGTTTTCACTAAACAGTCTTCAATTCAAGATGCTGCAACTGAAGCTAGTCTTGTGCTGTCACACATAATTGTAAAACAGAACAAGCCATTTTCTGATGGCGAGTTCATCAAGGAATGTTTGCTAGATGCAGCAAACATTATGTGTCCAGAACAAAACCACAGATTTGACAACATTATTTATCAAGGAGAACTGTGGTCAGACATTTTGATAAGATAAGTGACAATTTGATGCATAAACTTCAAGATGCAAGTAAACAATTTTCGTGGTACTCTCTTGCATTGGATGAAAGTACCGATGTACACGATACTGCCCAATTATTGATATTTATACGTGGAATAAACACTTCTTTCAAACTCACTGAAGAGTTACTGAGTATTGCGTCACTCAAAGACACAACCACAGGCCATGATATTTTCAATGTTGTTACTAACTGTATTGAAAAAAACTGAATTGGTTTAGAACAAGATGGCAAGTGTTACAACTGACGGAACTCGTGCTTTGACTGGAAAAAATGTAGGTCTGGTAAAGTTGATAAGTGATAAGCTGAAAGCAGAATATCCAGACCACACATTATTACCACTTTACTGTGTGATTCATCAAGAAAGTCTGTGTAAAACTGTTTTAAATATCAAGCATGTTATTGACCCAGTTGTCAGTGTCATCAACCTCATCAGATCAAGAGGACTTAATCACAGACAGTTCAAGGCATTACTTGACGATTTGGAAACTGAACATTCCGATGTCCTGTACCACACCAGTGTTCGATGGCTGAGTCTAGGCAAGGTGTTGAGGCGAGTGTGGGAACTCAGAGAAGAAATAGTGATGTTCCTAGAGATGAAGGGCATTAAATGTGACTTTAATTCTAACATTGTCAATAAAGAGTGGAAGTTAGACTTTATGTTTGCCATTGAAATTATGGAAACGTTAAATGAACTGAATGTCAAACTTCAGGGCAATGATGTGTTTGCACATGAATTGTATGTACATGTAAAATCATTTCAGGAAAAACTCTCACTGTTCTCCAGACAAGTAAGTGAAAAAAGATTTTGTCACTTCCCTTTGCTGAAAGAAGAAACCATTTCTGGTGAAATGACTGAAAAGTACAAAGCCCAATTAGATGCATTGATTGAATAATTTGGATGGAGATTCTAAGATTTCAAGAACTTAGAGCCACAGTTCAATATTCTCAGTTCCCCTTTTAGTGCAGAAGATGATACAGCCACAGAGGACATACAGTTGGAGCTGCTTGACATACAAGCAGATCATGACCTGAAAGAGAAATTCAAGACAGATGGTTTGCTGGATTATTATGGATCTTTATCACAAGAATCATCTCCCAATTTCAAAAACTTTGCAGCTAAACTTTTATCATTGTTTAGATCAACATACATTTGCTAAAAATCATTCTCTTGCTTGAAGATCAACAAATCTAAGAATAGGTCTTTATTGTCGGACTGCAACTTGCATGCTGTCATGCGAATTTCAACAAGTAAACTTGCTCCAGATTTCAAGAATATTGTCAAAAAGTGCAAGCAGTTACATATATCTCATTAGAAATCAACAATTATAACGACAGTGTAGTCGGTTTATGTCTAAATTAAAGCCATTGATAGATAATAAAGAATATGTGTTATAATAACAAGTCGTAACATCTTGTTAACAAATTAGTAAAAGTTTTTGTCCATATTGTCAAATATAATGTATAAGTGTATAAGTAAAATAAAATTGCAATAATTAGTTATTTATACTGTTTAATAATCTATACATAATTAATAATTAGCGTTATATATAGCTGCTAAAGCTAAATATAGCCTCGTGACGTCTGTTGCGGTGAATTAAAATTGAAGTACCAATAATTACTTATTGTGATAGGTTGCTGTAAACGAAATGGACATTATATATATATATATATATATATATATATATATATATATATATATATATATATATATATATATATATATATATATATATATATATATTTATACGCGGCCCGCCAATAGCTTTACATTTGTCAATGCGGCCCTCCGCACAAAAAGTTTGCCCACCCCTGGTCGAGAGGTTACACTACTTTCTCCATAATCTCGTATACTCTCGTAAGTAACGTGACGTTGCGCGAGAATTGGTAGCGGTTCTCTCAGTGTCGGTAACTTAGGAGTATTTGAGCCGGTCGCTCAGAAAGCAATGTCAAACAACTGAGCGTAATCTTGCCAAGACATCAACAATCAGCTGAAAGATGCTGATGTTGACAGCGATGTCCTGTAAAGGATATGCGGAAGAGATCCGGTGACAAGACACATCCCTGCTGTATTCCTAGCTTTATCTGTTCGTAACTTCCCTCTTTATTTCCCATTTTAATTGCTGCTTCTTGGTTGCAGTAAATATTTGTTATTATTCTTTAATCTTTCCCAGCAATGTTGATATTCTTCCAACATATAATAATAATTTGAATAAGGAGACGCAAACAATAGATTGCACGATTTATTGCCTGGCATATTTCGCTGCATCTCGTCAGGTACACACTGCAGAAATCACACAACTTACGTGAATTAATTAGATAAATCCTTCAAACTGAAATATACACATGTTCGCACAGTAATGTCGATTGTCTACCACGGTAATTTTAAACTGACTAACATGTCTTTCTGCTTGCACAAGGACGGCTTACGAAGGTTGATTATTATAGCTTCAGCAAACTTTAACAATCGACTACTTTGTGTGTTGAACAACACACGGAAGGCACTGTCTCTTTCAACCACATGACCACTCTCGAGCACATGTCTCCCGACCGATGAAGCAGGACTGTTCCGGTGTGTCGGCCTGCCTAGGCTACCATCTTCTGTGTGTAGTATCTTGTCCACCCAATTCGGAAATAATAAAACATACAATTCAACTGCCTGGATGCTTAGAGCATATTTGAAAGATCGATCATAATAACATGATAGTAGTGCCTTAATTGATCACTACACATAATAATTATGTTCAAGCATTCTGTGGAATTACAAGATATCTAAAAGAAAAACCCTTAGATAAGCAATTAGTAGGGGACATAAACATCTAACATTGTTACATGGGAGATGACTTGAAGTTTTAAAAATATATGACTTATACTAGTCGTATTATATTAAAAACTAAATGTTAAACTTTTGTTCTTTTTCTTTAGAATAATTTGTACTCACCCTTTAGAAAAAGTTTGTAATATAAATATAGTACATAAATATTATTTTATAAAACTGTTCTTAATTTTCACATATAATAATTTATAACCCACAGATCTGTCCTAAATTTATTACTTAAATATTATTTCTATTCTTTCATTTAGTGTGAAGCGCATGTAATCTTTCCCCTAATATAGGGAAAGCACATTTTTTTACTGGCCTCTTAGGACCACAACAAGTACCAGAATTTAACCACACAAGTCCCTCTCCTGTTGCCTCTGTTTTTCAAACTATATATATATATCAATCAATCAATCATGTGCCATGCCGGAAAGCGTGGGCGGTCATGATTCGCCATTTCACTCGATCACCAGAGTCGTAGATCAGCTCAGTGTTCCTGTCTCGTCCATGCCATGTGGCCAAGCCATCCAGGTATTTTCCTCTCGGTCTTCCTCTTGGTCTGTTCCCTTCGATCTTGCCAGCTGTCACTAAGTTCTCCAGTCTATTTCTTCTCATAACATGTCCAAAAAATTTTGACTGTCTACGTCTAATTTCTCTAATCAATCTACGATTTTCATTTGTCTCTTGTAGTACTTGTTCATTGGTTTTTCTGTCTGTCCATGGTATTCTTTGCATTTTCCTCAGAAACCACATTTCTGCAGCCATCAGATGTTTTTCTGCTTGACTGCACATTGTCCAAGTTTCACATCCATACAAAAGAAGAGGCTCTATGTATCCCCTCAACACTCTTTTTTCTCGTATATATATATATGTTGTGTGTTGTTGTTTGTCCATCAAGAATGATGATGACCATTCATTTCATCCAGTGGGGTTGAAGGTGTGGAGCCGTGGGTTCTAAGATGGCTGATAAGGCCTATTTTGGCTCGAAATGTTCTTTGACAATGTGGGCAAAGAATGCTTGACGTCTCTGGAGGAGGATTTCCTGCAGTGTTTTTTCTGTCCTGCCTTTTCTTCACAGCTCTTGCAGTCCTGGTTGCCTCACATATGACTGCACCTTTGTGCAATGATGCACGCCACGAATTTCGGTCTCTGGCTGCAGCCTCCCAGGTGTCATGATGAATTCCAAAAGCATTCAGGGAAATTTTCAGAATGTCTTTAAAACGTTTCCTCTGGCCACCTTGGGAGCGTTTACCACAGCGCAGTTCGCTGTAAAAAAATTCGTTTAGGGAGCCTGTGACGTTGGATGAAGAATGACTTGCGCGATGACTTGGATTAAAGTGAGGAAGAGTTGCGCAATTCGTCGACCTCACTCTCTCGCCTGAGTCCATCTGAGTCCAGTGGCAAGACAAGTCGAGACGACTGGAGACGAATACAGTTGCAGTGGATTACCAGGGCGCTCTACGTGCCTTGCCGTGCTCATTACGTTCCACAACGCTTTGCAGGTAAACGCCGTCTTGCCCGTTGAATCAGGAATGATTTCTTCCGCGCAGTCTGCCGAATCCTGTCTTCACATGCTGGGTAGGCATACCCTAGTTTACCTCTTGGTTTGACACCAAATCGGATACCCATGCCTGGTTTAGCCAGCCTCTCACAGCTGTTGCCCGGGGGGTGGCCGCTGTCGCATGCTGACAGCTGCTAGGAGCCACAGGCACGAGCTGGGTGTCAGAATTGGACCAGTGGGGGATGGGTCCTGAAAGGACATGAGAGCCATCCTTACCAAAGGTGCTACCAATGCCTGACATCCCGTATCCCCCATATATATATATATACCGGATTAAATAAACACCCGTGAAACTGATAGATGGTTCGAGTCTTTTTATCCCATCAATCAACTCTGATGTGTCTTTTTCCTAGAGACATCTCCCACCCTTTAAACTGGATCTTTAGCTCTATACCTTGACTATGTTGTACCCATGTCAACCACTCTCTGCACTGGACAATATAGACTTTGGTTTTATGGGACTTGAACCCATCTTCTGCATTTTGTATCACAGGAAAACACATGGGCATCTTTTGCATCAGATCCCACAGGTATAGAGCGTTCACATCTTAACCTTTCACACTTTTACCTACCTCACCCACTCGAATCCTGGTCTTGTCTACCTCATGATAAATATGATATATTATTAAGGGGGCCACCTACAATGTTATTTCTAACGGTGGTGTGCAGATCACTCTCCTTATTGAATCAAAGAGCAAACGAGATGTTTATGGGTATGGTCTTAAACATTTACTTTAGTGTCACCCCGGGAACTGAGATGGCATCCTTGAAGATATCTACTCCTACCTCCTTGTAAATTTCAACTTGAGCATCTAAAGCCCCAAATAAAGGGTTTTAGTCCTTGTTGTTGTACCAGAGCAAACAGTCTGCTAGTGTCGACTATGGTTCTCGCTCCATACTCGTTGGCATGTGGCGTAGTCAGCAACTGAAATATTGGAGTTTTCTAGTTGTGAGTGAAATGCCTCTTGTGGGGGTAAGCGAGTCTCCTGTAGCCTATATCATGAGGTGATGTACTCACAGCAAAAGAATCCTTTGGTATCTTCAATGTCATAGGCCGCTCAATATTTTGAGTAACTAAATCCCGGGGTTTATAAGTTTACAATGTCTAAAAATTTAAGCTTTTTGGTGGAAATTGCGATTAAATTATTATACCTTTTCAGTACGTAGTTAAAGGGGTCATCCGTGACAGAGACGAAGGACTTTATTTTTTTTTTTTTTTTTGCATATCCTTTTTACAGGACATCACTGTCAACACCAGCATCTTTCAGCTGTATGTTGATTTCTTTGCAAGATTACGCTCAGTAGTTTGCCATTGCTTTCTGAGCGGCAGGCTCACATACCCCGTAAGTTACCGATGCGATTCGAATCACTGCTGATTCTCACCGTCATCACGTTACCGACGAGATTATACGAGATTACGGAGAAAAGTCATAACCTCTAAGCAACGAAGCCGGAAAGGACTTTATTAAATAAAGCTTAATTAGATTTATATAATACATTCACGTGTTGAAACCCACGATCGGCAATGCCCTCATCTACTCGTCTATCTTAACATGTGTCTGCAAGTCAGCATACGCTGCATCAGCGATTAGAGTCAGATATTCAACCATCTTCCTCACCAAGTCCTGAGGATTACCCGCTGTGATGTAGCAGACAGGGTCCTTGAACCCAGGGACATTAGAAGCTATCGACCAGCTAAGGGGGACATGCTTACCTAAAAAATTTGGTGAACTTGGTTTCAGATGGTAAACTTCTAGCCTCATAGTCTTATGTAGCTCTGAAAGGGTAGATAAAATAAATCAGTTTTCCTTGGTACCCCCAATGAGCTGATGGTCTCCCACACAGTATCTGTCACGCAATAGACACCACTTTTATAACTGTTTACATTTATCCACCATTAGAGTTTTGAGTATGTCTATCCATATAACGAAAAATAGCCCACATTTTTCCCATACTCACTACACCCGAACGACATGGCTACTCTATCAAAATCATTAATGTAATATATTGGTCATTATATAATAGTACATGCAAAATGTTAGAATGTTTCCCACTACTGCGAAGTTTGGTGACCAGGGCCTGGGTCTCGTTGAATTCAAAAATGTCTACATTTACACCACAACAATTTTCTATAGCCAGCAGGTCGATAAGCCTTACCCCCTTTGAAGCTGTCTAACTAATATAACTAACTTTTGATATGTTTGCCACTGGTTAGGTAAGCGAAATGTCAGTTTCCTAATATTCTTATCATGTACTCCATTAGATACCGTCAGACATCGAAAGAAACATAACATGTCTTGTTCGTTGTTAACTAACAGGGGGACTTCAAGTTGGTATGCATTATTTGATGATGAATGGGAAAATCTAAGTTATGTTATCTCTGTATGTCGTAAAATCATGTGATGGGAATAATTTGCCTTATATAAATTACCTTATGTCTGGCTAGCAAATATTTGTTTTAATGTCTCGGTCCAGTCAATTGGCTGTGTTAAGTCTGGTCGATAAAAAATGGTATGTCGATATATGTTTGTTGATTTTCTAATGTGTCATAAGGGCTGACAAGTTGTCTCTATATTTCTGCTAGATTTCGTAGTCGGGAACGTCGTCTACGGTCTTTAATTCATCATCTATCTCTACTTCCTCATCTATCTCTTTTCGTCGGCTTCCTCTGCTTCCACTTGGTCAAGTTTTAGTTGCTTGTGTGTCTGCTGATGCTTTTCTTTTTCTTGACGATGTGTTTGATGCTGTAGTATCTGATGCTGTATTATCCATTGATACTGGTGTAGGTGGTGTCTGGTGATGTGTTTTTATGTGACATTGTAGTCCATCTTTCCTTTTGTATAAGTTGCCACAGATGTGGCATGTGTGCCTTGTGGTTTTGTACATTGCTTTTATGTGGCTTGTAAGACTGCGGTTTGCTGTAAAGTCCTGACCACAGATAGAGAAGAGAAAGACAGATTTTTGATAAGCAGCCATAGTAGAACAAAATGTAATGATGAGACAATATATCGGTAATAGGTATGGTGATAGCGCATTTTCGGTAAATGATATTAGCTCAGTATTATTGTCCAACTCGTTTGGCTTCAGATAATATATAATGGGCTGATAGCACAGTAGGATCTTGTGTAGTATTTCCTCAAATATTTGTAACTTCCGGTATAAGATAATGACTTGATATTCATCAAGCTCATGTATTGCTCCAAGGGCTAAGGTACCGTCAGCACTATTTTTGCGATCTTCCACACTTCATTTACAGTTGTAAGTATGGGATGTCAAACAGATGTGGAGAAAAACATCATTATAGATATTTAACATACAGTTACACCCATTGTTTTGATTATATGCTTTAACGCATTTACAGAAAAATATTACAAATCATAAATTTTATGGAATATCAGATTTAAAAAAAAAATAACACATAAAAATTGGCACTTGAAGCTCTGGATTATGACGTCACATGACATGTAGCACCATTAAAGAATGATTTTATCCGTGACTACATGTTTTGTTAGTAATTAGTACTTCTCTTGCTAGGGAGCTAGGCTATTTAAATAGTAAAATATGACGTCATCTTTAAGGAGAAGCTCCTTATTTCCAATTCCATTACCTCCTGACGTACTACTTTATGACCTCTAACATTGATTTGTATTAGTGAACATAGACCACCAATGGGAACGTTGACAGCACACATACCTCGTATGGCTGAATGTTGTAGCGAGTTGACTCTTTGTATGCGTGGAAACAATTCTCAATTGCTTAACTCTTGTCTGTTGTAGACCATATAAAGCTGTAGAAGGAATTATAGGTTACATAGAACACACAAGTAATAGCATATTGGCATTGTATATTATACACACATCACATGTGAAGAGACAGAGTATTTTGATACCTTTTGATATATATGAGACACACAGAGCACATAGCAAGGGAGGAAATGAGAGACTGGCTCAAAGCTTAAGAAGGCGAATAGAAGAGTATCCTTAGTGAACACAGAATACGTACTTTAATACATGTACACAGAATGCACTAACAACAAAGAGAGAAGAAAAGGACGCCAGTCATTACCATAAAATGTCACTAACCACCCACCGGGTTCTGATGCTATCTCTCTCTCTTCTCTTTTTCTCTCTCTCTCTCTCTCTCTCTCTCTCTCTCTCTCTCTCTCTCTCTCTTCACTAAGTAGATAATTTTAAATACCTTGGGGCATTTATAACATCAGATGAAAGCTGTACAACAGAGACTAAGAGCAGAATAGGGCTAGCAAAAGCCGCATTTCAGAAACTGAAGAGTATCTTATGCATTAAGTCACTATCACTGAATGTAAGAAAGAGAGTGCTGAAATGCTATATAGAACCAGTTTTGATGTATGGCAGTTAATCTTGGAATGTAAATGGACAAATTAAGAATAAATTAGAAGCAACAGAGATGTGGTTCCTGCGACGAATGTTGCGAACTCCTTGGACTGCCAGAGTAACTAACAACGATTGTCTGAAACAGTCTAATGAAACTAGAACATTATATACAACAATAAAAAAGAGACAAACAGCTTTCTCCGGTCATGTGATGAAAATAGTGGCATTGGAGTACATCGTGACAACTGACAAGATCGAGGGGAAGAGAGGCAGAGGCAGTCCAAGAGAAATAATACTGGATGGGTTGAGACGGTGGAATGGAGGAATATCATCAGCAGAGTTGATCCAGAAAACCAAAGACCGAGATTTGTGGTGAGCCATGAACGGTTGCGCCAGCTGACAGGGCACTCGATGATGATTATTATATGAGATATTTATGTTAAAGAAATAGGTGGGCGAGAGGGGGATTAGAAAGCAATACACCATTTGGCAATAAGAGAGAGAGAGAGAGAGAAAGAGAGAGAGAGAGAGAGAGAGAGAGAGAGAGAGAGAGAGGGGTGGGGGACAGGGGGAGTGAGAGAACTATTTGTTCAAAATGCATCTACAAATCTGTTAATGACTGTGCAGTGTTTGAAAATATTGCAGGTCCAAATTTTGTATTTACGAATTATGCACGAATTATGCTGCATGAATGTGTGAATACAAAACTTGGACCGGCAATATTTTCAAACACAACACAGTCATTAAAAATAAACCCTATATAAATGACATTTCCTCTAATTATTATATTTGTCTATATAAACCTCATAAACTTACACGGTCTTTCGCCGGCGCATAAAAAACAAACAATGCATGCAGGTCTTGACTGTACTAGGCCAGTGTTTTTCCTGCTCACTTCGCCTATTAACCTGTCAGTTGTACCAGCCTGTGACGCGTGTAAGGTTTAGCAAGTCTATGACAAAAGAACCCCTGGTTTATTTAAGTTAGAGTATGAGGGGTTGGAGATGGTCTATACCAAGACCAGCAAGAAAAGGCTGACAAAATACCCCAACACTCAGAGATTTATACCACAGACTTCCTCTTTCTACACATATCAACAACAGAGAGAGGCATTATCCTATTTCTACATTACAAGAAAAGTAGACGCAGATAATTATAGCATCTCACCACTAGATATATAACACGCCTACTGCTAGTGTTAATATGTAACTACTTTTTCTACTATTTGCTGTCTATATTTCAATCTATTAAAAATGTAAAGTGGTCAAATGTGTGATATCCTTGTGTGTGGTACAGTGAATTGTCTATATCATATAAAATAAAAGACTCAGTGTTGTGTGTCATTGTCTGTCACATTTTTACACTGGTCATTATTTGTATTGAAAATAAAAAATATTGAATGCTGTGCACACGAAAATATTGATTTTTAACGGAAAAATAAAAGTTATGAAAACGAAGATTTCTTGTTATGCTGGTTTTTTCTCCAGTGATATGCTTGGCTAGTTGTCGTCTTTATTGTTTATTCTTGTTTTTATCTTACTGGGTGTCGTCTTTCTGGTCTTTCTAGTTTTCGTCTTTCATGCTACGAGGTTGTTTTTCATGTTGACTGTAGCTGTGGAAAAATGTATACAATGTAACACACACACACACACGCACGCACGCACGCACGCACACACACACACACACACACACACACACACACACACACACACACACACACAAGAACAAAGAGACAATGATCTGTCAGAGGAAGCACAGACAAAATAACCAAAATAACACATACTTTTTTTTTCTTTTTTTCATGTTTATTTTCAAATATTTATACAAATTGTTTATTCACATCATTGTCTGAATCTTAGTAGCGTCTCCTGTTGGCTGTCATCTGAGCTTGGTAGACACACATCTTGCTGTCGGATACACATCTGGGGTTGATAACACATCTGGGGTTGATCACACAACTGGGGTTCATCAAACATCTGCTTGGGTTGAGTCTTTTGGCCTGGGTATCTTCGTTTAGTGCCCATTTTGACTTTAGCACTGACTTGGACTTTCTTTCTTAGGTTAGTGCACTGTTTGGCCTGTTTACTGACTTGAATAGGTTGTTGACTGAGTCTATCAAAGTCGGTTAGGATCTCGCGACGCATAGCTATCAGCTGTTCATATTCCTGACGCGTAAGTGTCATTCCCAGTGGGGCAGGAAGGTTGTTCTCGGATTCATCAAAGAATCGACGGATGTGTAACTTGGTTGTTTGTCTGTAGGATGAGACAAATACAGCCTTGACACAATCTCCCACTGGTCTAACAATGTCACCACTACGAGTCATGTAGACCCAGTTAGATGTGTTGAGTTCTGTAGTCATCTTCGGAATTATTGAATGGTACCTGCATCTGGTTTATATACTAGTGTGTAAACCGGTTATATCGTCACAGTTGCATTAAGTATGGCGCGACTAGGCGACCTACTACCCGATCGTTAACCCACTGTAGGCTTGAGAACGGCTGGAGAATGCGGGCCATGCTCGCTCCACTGCCTTTCATCAGGATGAAATAGATAGGGTACAGGCTTTGCTTAATACATCTGGTAAGACACGGGTATTATACATGAGAGTTGTGTCTGAATGATAATCAATAAACTTGTACAGATCGCTGTGTAAGGGCGGCAAACCAAATGAGTCAAAGTACTCGCATTTGCCTGACGCATCATAATACATGGCGACCCAGTAGGAACCCGGTTTATAACAAGGATCAGTGTTTAAGATAAAAGTCGCTTCTATCTAGCTGATCTGGAGCGGACACTCTGACCTGCATTTGACGAATATATGTATCAGCTAGTAGTATTCTGGTAATCTGCTGTATGTTCATTATGAAGAGTACTCTGTTAGCACTTGTCTGGTCGTAGAGATTTCAATTAACCCGTCATGCTCAGTGTAGTCGATGACTTGTAATGGCTCTCGGGTGGGTTAGTTGAACTTAAATTCCAGTGTTAAAGGCCCCGTCCTCGGCATCTCGGACTGGTCTCCGTCCAGTAAACTGGGACTCAGCTCAAATGTATACAAAGTATAGCCATACTTGAATTGATTATAGTCAACTGAGTTGCCGGCGTCTTTGCCCACTGGACCCATGGCTAGGTTAGTACCAAAATAGGCTCGTACGTATTGGTTACACTCAAATTCCATGGTCAGTGGTTTTCTGGTGGCAGCTCTACCATCGACGGTTACGTTCAGATACGTCAATCCAAAAGTTTGAAAATTGTACGGGTTATAGTTGTATGAGCCGTTAAATGCGTATGATGTAATAAGTCCAATCACGATGAGGGTGGGTGTTCGATTCATAAACAGATTTTCTGGAGTGTGAGATAACATACCCTGAGGAATAGCTACTGGTTTTAGCACCACATGCTTGAACGGGAATTTTGCGTTGGCTCTCATCAAGGCTTTCTCGTGGGCGAGCACGATGGCTGGATTTAGTCTGGCTTTACGAACCACCAGCGTGACATACGCTTTAATGGATGAATAACCAATCGCTCCATCGGAGGCCAAGCGGTTAAGGGTGGCTTTGGACGGAGTCAGTTTAATTTTCACATCCACACCGTTTATCATGTAGTGGTCTGGCATACATATGTTGGCGTATAGTCGACCCATCATTTCTATTTCTTGACTTTCTCTGGCTAGTTTACGACGTGTTCTTAGACCTTTGTTGTTTTCGCCTTGCGTGTCATTGAGGAATTTGGCCGTGTCATAGTAATAGAGTGCGGCTGAGAGATGACTCTTTTAACTTCATCCCTATGGTTCAACGTCGCTTCATGTAAGCTGTATACGGATATGTATTTTCACTAGGGGTGATTAGCGTGTAGTTGAGTGAGACATTTACTTGAGAGAATAAAATGTGCAGGTAATAGTTGACTGGGGCGACATCGGCTGTGGGTGGTAGTTTGTCACCATTGAGAAGTGTGACTTTAGCTCTTACGTGTAAGAAAGTGTTAAACACATCCAGGTACTCTTTACTGGCATCAGAGATGGCAAATTCTATAGGTGTACCGGGGGCTTGCGAGGCTAGTGGGTGTATCTCCAAAAACTGTCCCTCTTCTACGGCGGTCTGCGTGGGTGATACACTAAATAGATCCAGGAGAGAATGAAGACACTCGCAGGAATGAGGGTGAATCAGAGCCATTATGTAAAGATATCCAAGTTCTGTTGTTTCATCTTGTGAGCTCGACGAGGTGCGGAGGTTAGTTTTGTGCGTTTAATGGGCTCACCAGGTGGCGCTGCACGTCTCTTTCTTCTAATACCGCTACCCGATTGCCTAACATGGTTGACAGCTCCTTGCAGTAGACGCTTACCAGCTTGCTTGGCGTGTTCTTTAAAGGATTCCCCAACGTGCCTACCAGCCAAGTCATCTTGAGCCACTCGCAGACCTTTACCGACACCTTCTCTGAGTAGGGTCTTACCACCGGTCTTTATCCAGGGTAGTATCGTGTGCCCGAGTCCACTGAAGAAACTGCCGATACTTCGACCTTTCTTACTCCGACCACCCAAAAACACCGGCATGCCATGTCCAGCCTGGTTACAGTAAA
Source organism: Cepaea hortensis (assembly GCA_963921405.1). NCBI lineage: Eukaryota > Metazoa > Mollusca > Gastropoda > Stylommatophora > Helicidae > Cepaea > Cepaea hortensis. The sequence goes on along the minus strand of OY992881.1, from coordinate 89,722,246 downwards.
AGTCTTCATACAGTCTGGGATTTCTACGCAATGCCACGAATTTCACCATTATTCTAGATCTGATGGCTTCCGAGCTAAAAAAATGTAACGTCAGCACTGAAGTGCCGGCAGTGAATGAGGTCTTTGTGCCCGTATCGGTGGTTAAAAGTATTTCCACCGTATCGAAAGAGTTACGACTCAGCGGTACATAGTGAGATTTGTCGTAGGCGCGAAATACGGAGGTCGAGAGCTGATTTATGATAGGAACCGTACTTAGTAGTGGGACCATGGCGTCTCCAACTGGTCTCTCTGCTATGTGATCGCAGTAGACACAGACATTCTGCAGGTCATTATTCAGGTCTATTGCCGCTTGGCCTTCAATTATATCTAATATCTCTTGCAACTTCTCACTAAATGTAACAGTGGCCCAGGTTCGAGTATTTTGACAGTGACTTGGATGCCTTGTCGAAATGGAATAGAACACAGAGCTGGTCACCCACCTTACGATCTTTCATTATTCGATTCAGCGCACCTATAAACGAGTCTGGTGAGCTGTAAAGCCCCGGGTGACAATCCTTTCTTATCACTCTGCCGTTGGGTGGAATGTATCTTATCCACACTTCATTCTCTAGCACATTGCAGTAGTAGCTGGGAAATTGAATTTCGGCCAGACCCACTTCGTAATGTTGACCCACCTCATTAGTCAGGGTAAATGGACTAAACAGTGACCTGGTGTGTTGTTGGGAAACATGTTCGGCGAAGCATTGCTCGGTAATATCATGTAGAAACTCATATTTTAGGGTTTGGTAACATGTAACCCATACAGCTGCTTAGAAGAGCAATCCACAGCTTGCTCTCGGCTGCGTCGACACTGTCTTGAGACATATTGAATAGTGATCCGCCAAAGACGGTGTATATAACAACCAGTTGACAGAAGCAGACAATCTCTAACCGCGGTATTCGCTGACCAAACAAAGGTCACGTTCTTTTCCTTTCTGAGCTATTTTGTGGGTTAGTTTTTTAAGTTGGTTTCGTCCATTAGTATCTGGTTAAGTCTGAGATCCAACTGTTGAATGACTTGGGATAGCCAAACCACTTGACTAAATACTCTTTACCACCACCGTCTTACTGGGTACTTCTAGTAAGACTTTTTCAACGCGATACACTTGCTTGTCGCCGACGAGTTGTATTTCTTCTCGGTAGAATGAGCCTTGAAGTTCTTCCCCTGAATCGTCTTTTAGCACATACGTCACCAGACTGGTCTGATGTATACGACTGACAGTAAACAGTTCTTCTGTCCACGTGGGCATATATCCCTTTTTAAAAGAAGGTTGAGTTGAGCCAGTCGGACTCGATCACTGGCTGTAAAATACACTTTTCTGTCGATAGTCTTCTGATACAAGTTATTACACACCTCTTCTTGATTGGTATAGTTTACTTACTCTGGCGCCATGCGAATACTTCTATGTTACGAAAAATTGTAGTTTAAGATCAGTTTATCTATCACATCTACGTAGCGATGTTTATTAGTCTTGATTAAATAACGCAAAATGGGAATAGGAAAAAAAATAGGAAAATGCAAAGAATACCATGGACAGATAGAAAAACCAATGAACAAGTCCTTGAAGAAACAAATGAAGATCGTGAACTGATTAGAAACATTAGATGTAGACAGTCAAAATTTTTTGGGGCATTTTATGCGAAGAAATTAATTGGAGATCTTGGTGACAACTGGCAAGATCGAAGGGAACAGACCAAGGGGAAGACCAAGAATTAAATACCTGGATGGCTTGGCCACGTGGCATGGTCGAGACAGAAACATGGAGCTGTTCCACGACTCTGGTGATCGAGTGAGATGGCAGAACATGTCCGCCAACGCTTATCGACATGGCGCATAATGAATGAATGAAATAGCGCCATATTTTTTCTCTAAGGGTCCGGTTGAATCTTTCCACTATCGCGGCTTTCACATCCTCATTCTCAGTGGTAAAGAAATGCACACCTCCATCTTTCAGAAATTTTAAGAAGGTCCGGTTGACAAATTCAAACCCTTTATCAGTCTGAAAATGTATTTATTTGCTTACGGCGTCCACCAGCTCTTTCCCCGTTTTCTTCTTGATCGGGATGGCCCAAGCATATTTATTAAACACACCGAGACACGTCACTAGGTACGACATCCCATCGTTGTATCTTTGTAATTGTCTCATATCTATCAAGTCGGCTTGAAATTGTTGATTTATGCCACTGGTTATGGTTTGACATCCCTGGAAGCGACGACGGATAGGTTTATGTAAAGTATACGTATCTTGATGTCGTAGCAAAGTCTCTATTTTCTTCAATTTAGTATTCCGTTTTAAAACGGCAGCTCCGCCGTAGGCTCCGGGTTTAGGAGGGTCATAGTAATACTTTCTTATTTGCGAGGCCTTTTATCCCACTTGGATGTAGGTATCTTACTACTCTTCTTATTTCGCCTGAGTCTGTAAGGTGGCGTTGTCTCGACTATTTGTTCGACTACTTGACTTTTAGCCGGTGTTGGTTGAATAGGTGTGGTTGAAGCGGTGTCTCAGCTACTGAAGCCGGTAAAGTGCTGGCTTCGGGTTTTTGTTCCTTGATATCCACTGTACCTAATGGCTTATGCCTGTAATGCTCAAGTCTATTCAGATACCGCTGTAAAGTTTGTTGAAACACGCGGGATTTTTCCCATGGTGGTAGATCTTCGGTTTCCAGGACTTGTTGCATTTGATGATCCAAGTCACGCAAGTTATCTGTTAGTGTGTCGGGTGGTACATAGGGTTTTTCCAGCATCCGGGGATCGATCAGGATCATTTTCTTCATTATGAGCCCACGACGCCATTAAACAGGTTTAGAATGGGACCTAATAAAGCGCCTATGAAACCACCTTGTTGCAATATTTGTTTCCGCTTCTTCTAACGCGTGAGAGCTCTCAGACTGTTCTTGTGCCGCTGCAGACGCCTCTTCTGAGCCGGTGTCAGTGGAACATTACGATTTAACACATTGTGACAGCACTCGCAAAATGATTCGACGAGGTCCGGGGATGCTGATTTAATTACGGCTTTCACGTCAGCCGGCTTCGCCTCGCCCAGAAACCGCAGCATGGCCCCGTGACGTTTTACTTGGTTGGACATATTATTTAGAGACGTAGACGAGTGCCATAGTCCTGTTGATACAGGTTGGGGACATGACATGAGACTATTAAGCGCGGTCGACAGAAGGAGACTGTGCGTTGTGACCTAGAACGATATTTGTCACAAATACGTGAAAATTAGGTATGACGTTTTGGTAAGAACAAAACGTCACGATTAGAGGCAGTCAGACTTGGAACTTCGTTCGGTGTTGAACGTAGTCCTCGTCAACAGAGCAACGGCTACAAAATACGCCACTCTTGTAGAATTGTGATGTTAGATATTGTTTGTCCATTTGTGAATTCGTTATGGAACAAACGATGATGTTCCTGACAGCGTCTAATGTATTGTATGAGTAAAATAGAATGTGAAAAATCTACACCGGTGTCCTGTTCTGCAAGCTATGATGAGTTAGTGATCTTAACGCATACGGCCTATGAAATCTATTGATTGATTGATTGATTGATTGATTGAGGAACCGACATCACAGCATTCGGGGCTTTCCCATATTTGCTCCGTCCCCATACTTGGCAGCCAGCGAGGAGTTCCAACACCAATAGTTCCAGTAGCAATCTGATTATATGTCCGTCTCGAATTTCTTCTGAGCGTCCGGGGTCGGCCAGATCCCCTCGTCACTCCTCGCTGTCGCATTCTTGCCAGACCATGATGATCTATGTGCTCCCCCGAGGTGTACACGTGCTTCCACAAGGCCGCAACCACGTCTGCCTTGTCATGCATCAATACTCCACCAAGCCCTGCAGAGCTAGCCAATATGTCCGCCTGTTAATTCCCCAGCACACCATCATGCCCCGGAGAATAGATCCAGACGATGCTTGCCACCCATGACTTCCGAAGCGAAGCAAGCCACTCTGCGCGAAGCTTGCCTGTTCTCACCCTACTCAGCATGCTTTCTGAGTCCTATGAAATCTATGTGTTGTACAACCAGGCCATGTGTAAACTACCCAGGTGTTGTCTACCATCAATTATCAAAGTTAAAGAATATAAAAACAACAGGTGTTTCCTGCAATCAATTATCATAGTTAAAGAATGCCCAACTGATAGGGCTGGTTATCAACCAGATAAGACAGAATGTATGGACATTTCAAGAGAAGGAATGGCTAAAATCTCTGGCCACATACAAATAGATAATGTGACCATTAAAAGAATGGAAGCATACAAATACCTGGGTACAATCTTCAACTGCACCAACATCATAATGGAAGAAATACAAACTAGAATCAATTCTGGAAATAAGATATACTATGCACTACAACACCTACTAAAATCAAATGCTCTATCTCGTAACACCAAAATCATAATATACAAAACACTGATCAGACCAGTTGTACTGTATGGCTCTGAAACCTGGAGTACAACGAAAGGAGACGAAGCCTTGTTACAAACCTTTGAGAACAAAGTTTTAAGACGCATCTTTGGACCCATTAGGGTTACACAAAGTGGAGAGTGGAAAAGAAGAAGTAACAAAGACATTTGTGATCTGTTTAAGTCCCCGCTAATCACTGGTATCATGAAGGCTAATAAACTACCATGGCTGGGGCATATAGAAAGAATGGAAGATAATAGGGAAACAAAACTCGCTTACACTCAGGAAATAAATGACCGTAGACCCCGAGGTAGACCAAGAAGACGGTGGGGAGATCATACATATACAGACCTACAAGCACTTGGAATCAACGACTGGCAAGAGAAGGTCCACCAGAGAGACGAATGGAGACGGATTGTATCTGCAGCAAAGAACCTCAATGGCTCGGAACGCTGAAGAAAAAGAAGAAGAAAGAATGCCACGGGGTTGCTGTAACAATCAAGAGCCGAGAGTGGCAGTATCTACTTAACTATGCAGCTCTCAAGCAGTCTCTATTGGCACTCAACCTGGTGGTCAGAGACATCAATCAGACATCAAGTTTACCCCATGAGACAAACTCCATGTCACGACTTGACGTTGATCTGAAAATATATGACTTCGTAAGCGAAGCTGATCCGGTGTTTCCTGTCGAAGGTCAAAAAGTAAATAACCATGTGGAGCCGCTGTCGAGTCCTTAAAACTCTCTTGGACATATTACACGCGGCCTAGGTACAACTGTTTGGCCAGGTTTGTAATCTGAAACCCGTCACGTGGGTTCTTAAACACCACTAGGTAATGTGAATTCAAACAGATGGTTCTTTGATCTTTATTCTTCCCAAAGAGATTCTGCACTATATTCATGACGCTGAGGTTGCGATGATGACTACCCTTAGTAAATAGCATAATCACCCTATCACCTGTCTCGGATATCAGGTCATCTAGCACCACTAGCCAATGTCTATCACCTGTCCACTGTTCAGTATAATGCAAGCCTTCGTTAAACTAAATACCATTCAAAGTCTCATACATGGGTAGCTATCTCCGTAGCGCCATATAATCTCCTCTGGAATCGGATCGATAATATCTGATAGATGGGCAAGAAACTTTTGGACAAAGGCGGAATTTCCATTCACCGGTGGTCCCGCAATCAGAGCCGTAAATGGATGTTTCCACCTCGGATCCATGACTAAGAATAACCACCTACCCATCTATACAACGTATTTTATGGAACTCGAACCCACCCCGGCCGCCGCGCGCCCCGCCAATACCGCAACCGCGCCGCCGCCCGCGTGACGACGTCCGGTAAGGTTCGCGCCGGTTTCACCGCCGTTAGCGCCACCCGCCGCCCCCGCCCGCCCCGGGAGACACTATCACTCATGGACCAGAAGTACCGGAAGTACAAATTACAACCGGAAGTACCCCAAAACACCCGCCAAATTAATCAAAGACTTAGGGTACAGTTTTGTGACGTCACTTAAGGGTGCTAGACTTTTTATATTGTAAAATATGACGTCACTTTTAGGGTGCTGCACCCTAAAATATACTCCATTTGCACTCTAGGTACTACTTAAGTATATAATTATTTACTTAGCAGGGAAGCAAAAGGGGAGTTGGCATAATTTTGGAGCAAATGAGTGCTAGGACAGTTACAGGATTTTGGACAATCTCAAATAGAGTATTATTAGTGAAACCCCATGGCTAACCTCTGAATATTAACATAATACAAGTATGTGTGCCAACAGCAGACTGTAAAGAAGAAGATTTAGATATATTCTATAACGAATTAGACATGGGCGAGGACCAATGTAAAAATTGTGAAATTACTGTCATCCTCTGGGATTTCAATGCCAAAGTAGGCAACGAAAAGGTGAAGGGTTTTACTAGCAGCTATGGCCTGGGTTATAGGAATTCGAGAGGTGACAGGTTAATAGGCGAAGTGAGCAGGACAAACAATGGCCTTGTGCCGTCAAGACCTGCATGCACTTTTTTTGTGTGTGCCGGCAAACGACCGTGTAAGTTTATGAGGTTTATATAGACAAATATAATAATTAGAGGAAATGTCATTTATATAGGGTGTATTTTTAATCTCTGTGTTGTGTTTGAAAATATTGCCGTTGGAGCCGGCTCCATGGCCGAGAGTTAGCAGCTTTCTCCGCTAACCCCGAATACTCTCGTCACGTGACGAATTTGCAGTGGTTCGAATCGCAAAAGTGACTTATGAGAGTATGGAGCCGGTCGCTCAGAAAGTCGTGGCGTGCTGATGAGCGTAATCTAGCCTAGGAATCAACATACAGCTGAAAGATGCTGGTGTTGACCGCAATATCCTGAAACAGGATGGAAACGCGGAAAAAAAAAGTTTTGTATTCACACATTCATGTAACATAATTCGTTAATACAAAATTTTGACCTGCAATATTTTCAACCCGACTAAGAAGATGGTGGAGAGATAATATATATATATATATATACAGACCTACAAGCACTTGGAATCAACGACTGGCAAGAGAAGGTCAACCAGAGAGACGAATGGCGACGGATTGTATCTGCAGCAAAGAACCTCAAAGGCTCGGAACGCTTAAGAAGAAGAGGAATATTTTCAAACACTGCACAGTCATTAAAAGATTTGTAGATTTCATTCTTTTATGAGATGTTATTTTGTGTTCGTTTATTGGAAGTTTTCAAAAGAAGCCACGGAAGGCAGGTGGTGGATGAAATTTTGAGGGCAGCCGACAGATATTTGTTGGTCATGGTCTCGAGTTTCGAGAAGGCAGGCAGAGGATCTCTTTCGAGAGACAATGGTTGCGGTCATCCGGCCAGTATGGTCACTGCCATAGAGGAAAGCAACGGCAAACTACCTCTTTGAAAGTGCCTAGTACATTATTGTCAACACCTATAGTTAATAGCGACAGTAATTGGCAAGCGATACAGATAAGTAAAGATTTATCACCTCAAGATAGTGAAAAGCTTATTACTACAATAAAGGAATATAGTTCAATTTTTTCAGATAAACCGGGGCAAACAACACTGATTAAACATAAAATAACTTTATTATCAAATGTCCCAGTTAAAGTGAAACCATATCCTATTCCAATACATTATTTGGAAAAAGTTACTGCAGAAATTTCAGATCTAGATAAAACTGGAATTATAAAAAAATCAATCTCAAATTACTGTTCACCGGTTGTAATTGTTAAGAAAAAAGATGGTCCATTACGGTTATGTGTTGATTATAGGAAAGTTAATGAATTGACTTTACTTGATGCTGAACCAATGCCAAATATCGATGAGTTGATTTAAACCATGGCAAACTCGAAATTATTTTCGAAAATTGACCTTACAAAAGGATATTGGCAAATTCCCATGGAGGAAGATTCAAAACATATTACAGCTTTTAGCACATAGTTGGGTTTATATGAATGGCAATATCTTCCATTTGGTTTACAAAATGCACCGAGTACATTCATGAGGATGACGAGAAGATTACTTCATGGAATTACCAATGTAGCAACTTATATGGATGATATTTGTATCCATACTTGTGATATTGACACACATGTTAAAATTCTCAAACAAGTTTTTAACAAAATACAAGAACATGGGTTGAAAGCTAAACCAAGTAAAGTGGAGATAGGGTTTACGGAGATACAATTTCTAGGTCATAGAATTTCTAACGGATTTAGGAAAACAGATCCATTAGTTGTGACAAAGATTCTCAATATCAAACCTCCAACATCCAAAAAGGAGCTTAGGGGTGTATTAGGGTTAATTAATTATTATCAAAAATTTATTCCTAATTTTGCACATATGACAGCAACATTCTCGGAACTTTTAAAGAAAGGTCAACCAACAAAGATAGTTTGGACAGAGGATCACGAGAAGTTATTACAACAAATAAAAACTCTATTTAGTACATATCCTATTTTGAAATTACCTGATATTTCAAAAGATTTTGTTTTACAAACGGATGCTAGTTTACATGCTATTTCGGCTGTATTACTTCAATTGCATGAAGGGAAACTACATCCTATTCTTTTTTTCAGTAAGAAGCTATCTGAAACTCAGAGAAACTATGCTGTTACTGAATTAGAAGCTTTAGCTTTAATTGAAAGTATTGAGAAGTTTTCTAGATACTTACTAGGTAGGAAATTTCTGGTTCTTTCGGATAACAAACCTTTACAAATTTTCAAATCGGGTCATCCGAAGAATTCGAGAATACATAGATGGTCATTATTATTACAAGATTACGAATTTGACATCTGTCACATTCCTGGGAAAGACAATAATCTTGCTGACATTCTGAGTCGATTATAGAATGGCAGATTTTCTTGTTGATCAGTTACAGTTGAATTATAGTTATAGTTTCGTTTATATAAATTGAATTCATAATTATAATGATATAGATATTAAAATGATACTTGTATATAAAGCCTTGTTAGAAGGTCAATATAACAATAAACAACATAACAATAGGTTATTTGATTGAATGCTATACATGGAATTGGGGTACATTTATGAATAATGTATGTTCATGACAGAACCAAAGCAAGGATGGAATGATATATCAGAGACAAGTGCTATGTCAACAAGGATAGTCAACAAGCAATTTAACAAGTACCATGTCATTTTCTGTGATTGTGAAAATGTATATGTCGTGTTATAATTGAACATGAATTAATGGTTAGAGTTACATGAGAGTATATTATATGATTTGATTATGTATTTTGAGTCTAGAACGATAAGATTGTGGATTTTATATTATGTTATATGCATGTGCCAGATAAGAATACGATCAATCTCAAAGTCCACGGGAAAAGAATCGGGAAAAAGTGCAAGGTGGATCTACCCTACCCATTTAAATGTTTTATATGATACAAGAACAATAACATGGATTAAATACACTAACATGGTTACTGGGAGAACTTCATTATTACCCTCGTCCTACACTCATGGTAATACCTAGAGCTAGGACACACTTGTCATTAGGACAATAAGGGACTAATGTGTTATTAGTTGATTTGATTCACAAGGATCAGTCACACGACGTCCGACGTGAGGTTCGGACAGGTGGGCGTGCCCGTTATGTAGCATTTATAATTTTTTTTTTTTTTTGGGTTAATGATGGGGTAAATCCTAGAACTATGTGGTTGTGGGTAAAAGAAAATTATAGTCACAGTAGAAGTATCATGTATGATAATTATCAAAGGAAAATGCCTTAGCATTTTTTTTTTGGGAGGGGGCATAATGCCACATAACAGTCACGCACACCGCCAAACATAAGTTTGGATATTCCCAGACTCGGAATAGAATGAATGGACCATGAGTAACCAAGACCGACGTGGACATCGTTGAATAGCAACAGGGAGGCTTCAAGGAAAAGGACAAGAGGTCAGCGGTTCTCTTGGCGCTCGTGTTACGTGGACATGATCTGGTAGGTGCGGTTTTATTAGTGGTGCGAGGAGTTCAGCTGTTGTCTTACATGCATACCGGGACAGGAGTCTCTAGACAACAATTTACGATAGCCTACGAAAGTCCTTGGAAAATCAAGCAATCACAGGAAGTAGAAACTGGGTCGTTATTAACCTGTAACTTCCCGTCCCCGTATCAGGGGCTGGTTACGTTTGATGATCATGTTTCGTATTCTTCTGTAAAGGGATAAAGCCGAATAAAGATTCAAATCTCCGAATTGCACCCGTTTTCTCAAGGTGAGCTTGGTTTAATTCGTTTGTACTTGAATGCGAGCTGTTGACATTGAAATACCATAGAATGTGTCAAGACAATTATGATTCGCTTAAAGGCTGATCATCGCAAGACAAGGACAGAGACTTTAAAATTAGCAACATGGAACGTTGGGACGTTAAACGACGACGGAAAATTAGAGAACTTAAAACAAGAAATACAAAGAGAAAAAATTAATATTTTAGGGATGTGCGAAACGAGATGGGCAGGAGCGGGCATCAAGATAGATGAAGATTTTAAGATTATTTATTCTGGAGGTGAAGATCGACACAGGGGAGTGGCAATAATTTTGGACCTGAAAACATCAACATCTGTTCAAGGATATTGGGCCGTGTCGGACAGAGTTCTACTAGTTACATTGAGTGGCAGACCTTTTAGCATAAATATTGTTCAAGTATATGCCCCAACAGGAGAATCCACTGAAGATAGTGTAGAGGAATTCTATAATGACATAGAGTCTGCCTTAACGAAATGTAAAAATTCAGAAATAAACATCATAATAGGAGACTTTAATGCAAAAGTAGGAAATCAAGCTGATAGATACACAGTAAGAAACTATGGTTTAGGAGAGAGAAAGGAAAGAGGATACAGACTCGTAGAGTGGGCTAAAGAAAAGGAAATGATTGTAGGAAACACCTGGTTTAAGAAACACCCTAGAATATTATGGACATGGAGGGGTCCTGATAGCAGGATCAGAAACCAGATTGACTACATTCTGATTAGCAGAAGATTTAGAAACGCACTAACAGTAGCAAAAACAGTTCCCACTGCTGATTGTTATAGTGACCACAGACTACTCACAGGAACATTGAGGATAAAGCTGAAGAAAGTCAAGTGTATAACAGGAAACACTAAATATTATTTGTGTACATTGAGTAATGACAAGGAAATTCAAAACAAATTTAACATAGAAGTACAGAACATATTTGATATATTGTCTGATCTAGAGATATTATTCCAGGATGTGAATGATAAATGGGAAATGTTAAAGACTTCAATCAGTTTGGCTGCAGAAACAACTATTCCAAAATTAAAGAAGGTGGGTCGTAAGAAATGGATGACTGAAGAAATTTTACACCTAATGGAAACAAGAAGACTCAACAAAAATAATCCTGCCATATATGAAGAAATTCACAGACAAGTCAGAATATTATGTAAGGAGGCAAAAGAAGCATGGCTTGAGAAAAAGTGCTTAGAAATTGAAAAACAACACAGCAGTCAAAATACCAAATTAGTCTCATCTCATCTCATCTCATCATGTTCCTCTTGTACCTTGCGGTGTCGAGGTGAAGTATAAACTTCATGAGAGTGCCCTATTATGGGCTTCATATATCGATATTCCCATGGACTCTGCTATTCCCTCCGTCCAACGTTTACGTGCACAATTAGTGCATAAAAGAATTCAGGAACTTACTAATAAAAGAACAAGTACATCAACAGGCTGTCTAAAAACTAAAGATGACAAAATCATAATAGAAAAAGATCCGATTCTACATGTATGGACAGATTATGTGAAAAACCTGTGTAATGATAACAGAGAGGAACAGTATGCTATTAGATGTAATAATGAAGGACCACCATTTTTAAAGATGGAGGTTCAAAATGTTCTTAAGCATATGAAAGCTGGCAAGGCCCCCGGTGCAGATAACATCACAACAGAAATGATTAAAGCTTTAGAAGAATTTGGACTAGAGGAAGTCGCCAGACTGCTGAACACATTATATGATACTGGAGATATACCTTCTGAATTATGTAATTCTGTATTTATTGCAATGTGACATCTTGTTACGAATTGGTTATTCATCGATTGACGGACGTCGGTCACGGCGATTGGGCAATCTTGAGCATAGCCTACGATGGGTAGCGTTGTGATGTTCTGTTGTGATAATTTGGTGTGTCCAGTGTGTGACCCTGATGGGGAGCATCTCATTTAATTCATATAAGTAGTCATATAAGTTCCCGTTCCCGACTATCTGTCTGTCTTACCCGGCCCGGCTTCGCCCAGACCCTGGTGGGGAGCCATCTCATTTAATTCATATAAGTAGTCATATAAGCTCCTGTTCCCGTTCCCGACTATCTACTGTCTGTCTGTCTGTCTGTCTGTCTGTCTGTCTGTCTGTCTGTCTGTCTGTCTGTCTGTCTGTCTGTCTGTCTGTCTGCCTGTTTGTCTGTCTGTCTGTCTGTCTGTCTATTATTAGCACTTGAAAGATCTTTACATCTTCCCCCAACAATTAACTTGGGTAAATGGAACGTCTTATTTAATTCATATTCGGCCCCTGCTCCCGTTCCCGTTCCCAAAAAAAGACGACCCGGCCCGGCTTCGCCCAGTCCCTGGTGGGGAGCATATCATTTAATTCATATTCGTCGGAGGGAGGAGGAGGAGGGAGCAGGAGGGAGGAGGAGGAGACAGGAGGGAGGAGGGAATAGTAGGAGGGAAGAGGAGGGAGAGGGACGAGGGAGAGGGAGGAGAAGGATGGAAAAGGAGGGAGGAGGAGGTAGGAGGAGGGAGGAGGAGGAAGAGGGAGGAGGAGGAAGGAGGGAGGAGGGAGGAGGAGGGAGAGGGAGGAGGGAAGAGGGAGGAGGGAGGAAGCAGAGGGAGAAGGAGGAGAGAGAGGAGGGAGGAGGAAGAGGGAGAAGGAGGAGGGAGAAGGAGGAGGGAGGATGAGGAGGGGGAGGGGAAGAGGAGGAGGGAGGAGGGAGTAGGAGGTAGAGGGAGGATGAGGAGGGAGGAGGAGGAGAGAGGAAGAGGAGGGAGGAGGAGAAGGAGGAGGTGAGGAGGAGGGGAGGAGGAGGAAGAGAGAGGAGGAGGCGGTGGAGGAGGAGGGAGGAGGGATTAGGAGGAGGAGGGAGGAGGAGGAGGGAGGAGGAGAGCGAGGAGGGGGAGGAGAGAGGAAGAGGGAGGAGGAAGAGGGAGGAGGATAGAGGAGGAGGAAGAGGGTGAGGAGGAGGGTAGGAGGAGGAGGGGAGAGGAGCGGGAGGAGGATTATAACGTATATGCCTGTAGATAACTGCAGCGAAAAGGTCCACCTATTTGAGAAATATGCAACAATTTTACATATATAGCAATTCTATTAGCAGTTATGCCCTTCGCTATATATACATTATAATGTAAATTAAATATTAAATAATAATAAGAAAATATGTTTGTACACTAAAAAAAACTATGACAGTTGGCAGCACGGGAATGATTAGAAGACGTGTAGAAAATTTCATCTTAATCGGATGGACCGTTCGCGAACGCATAAATGACATACAGACAGACGGAGATTCTCTTTTATATATATACTAGCTGACCCTGCCCGGCTTCGCCCAGACCCTGGTGGGGAGCATCTCATTTAATTCATATAAGTAGTCATATAAGTTCTCGTTCCCGTTACCGACTATCTGTCTGTCTGACTGTCTGTCTGTCTGTCTGTCTGACCCAGCCCGTCTTCGCCCAGACCCTGATGGGGAGCATGTCATTTAATTCATATAAGTAGTCATATAAGTTCCCGTTCCCGACTGTCTGTCTGTCTGTCTATCTATCTATCTGTCTGTCTGTCTGACCCAGTCCAGCCCATGGTGGAGAGCATCTCATTTAAATCATATAAGTAGTCATATAAGATCCCGTTCCCGACTATCTGTCTGACTGTCTGTCTGTCTTGGTTAAATGGAGGAGGGAGGAGGAAGAGGGAGGTGGAGGAGGGAGGAGGAGGGCGGAGACAGGAGGAGTAGGGAGGAATAGGAGGGAGGAGGAGGGATTAGGAGGAGGAGGGGGAGGAGGAGGGAGGAGGAGGAGGGAGGAGAAGGAGGGAGGATGAGGGAGGAGGAGGGAGCAGGAGGAGGAGAGGGAGGAGGAGAAAGAGGGAGGAGGAGGAATGTGAAGGGAGGAGGAGGTAGAGGGAGGAGGAGGAGGGAGGAGGAGGGAGGAGGAGGGGGAGGAGGAGGAGGGAAGAGGAGGTAGAGGGAGGAGGAGGGAAGAGGGAGGAGGAGGAAGGAGGAGGAAGAGGGAGGAGGAGGGGGAGGAGGAGTGAGGAGGTAGAGGGAGGAGGAGGAGGGAGGAGAGGGAGGAGAAGGAAGAAGGAGGAGGAGGGAGGAGGCAGAGGGAGAAGGAGGAAGGAGGAGGAGGGAGGAAGAGGGAGCAGGAAGAGGGAGGAGGGAGAGGGAGGAGGAAGAGGGAGGAGGAGGAGGAAGAGGGAGGAGGAAGAGGAGGAAGAGGAGGGAGAGGGAGGAGGGGAAGAGGAAGAGGGTAGGAGGAGGGGAGAGGAGGAGGAGGAGAAGGGAGGAGGAGGGAGGAGGTAGTAGGATGGAGAAGTAAGAGGGAGGAGGTAGGAGGAGGAGGAGGGACGAGGAGGCAGGAGGAGGAAGAGGGTAGGAGGAGGAAGAGGGGAGAGGAGGAGAAGAATGGAGAAGGAGGGAGGAGGAGAAGGAGGAGGTGAGGAGGAGAAGGAGGAGGCAGAGGGAGAAGAAGGAAGGAGGAGGAGGAAGGAGGGAGAGGAAGGAGGGAGAATGAGGAGGGGAGGAAGGAAAGGGAGGTGGAGGAGGAGGAGGTAGAGGGAGGAGGAGGAGGAGGAGGGAGGAAAAGGGAGGAGGAGGGAGGAGAAGGAAGAAGGAGGAGGAAGAGGGAGGAGGAGGATGGAAGAAGGAGGAGGAAGAGGGAGGAGGAGGGAGGAGGAGGATGGAAGAAGGAGGAGGAAAGAGGGAGGAGGAGGATGGAGGAGGGAGAGGGAGGAAGAGGGAGGAGGAGGAAGGAGGAGGAAGAGGGAGGAGATAGGAGGAGGAGGAAGAGGGAGGAAGAGGAAGAGGAAGAGGGAAGGAGGACGAAAAGGGAGGAGGAGGGATTAGGAGGAGGAGGGGGGAAAGAGGAAGAGGGAGGAGGAGGAGAAGAATGGAGAAGGAGGGAGGAGGAGAAGGAGGAGAAAGAGGGAGGAGGAGGAGGAAGAGGAAGAGGGAGGAGGAGGAAGGAGGAGGGGGAGGGAAGAGGGAGGAGAGAGGAGGAGGGAGAGGGAGGAGGAGGGAGGAGGAAGAAGGAGGAGGAGGGAGGATGGAACGCAGGAGGAGGAGGAGGAGGGGAGGAGGAGGAAGAGGGAAGAGGAGGGAGGAGGAGGATGGAAGAAGGAGGAGGAAGAGGGAGGAGGAGGAGGGAGGAGGGAGAGGGAGGAAGAGGGAGGAGGTAGGAGGAGGAGGAGGAAGGAGGAAGAAGAAAAAAAAACTACGACAGTTGGCATCTCTGGATTGAAAAGGATGGCGTGTAGAAAAAT
>OY992881.1:89666252-89706585 GCA_963921405.1 Cepaea hortensis | reverse complement strand
GGCATAATGTCCATCGTATACCTAAGTAGTGTAAGACGGGCTAAAGCCGCCCGTTTTGTGGTGGTGGTGGAAATCGATATTCCACCACAAAGGGCGATAACTCCGGGTTGTTTTTAATTTCTATATCAAAAGGCGATAACTCCGGTTTTTTTTAAAGTAAAGGGCGATAACTCGTTTTTTTTTAATGTAGGGGTGGCCAGAGTGGGTGTGGTGGCTAGAGTGGGTGTGGTCTAGTGACACTAGGTACTATAACAACATAAAAAATACAAAATAACAAACGAGTCAAGTAAGGTATATATTTTTTATTAAACCATGTATAGACAATACAAAGCATATTAAATAAGTAATGGCATAGTCGAGATATTATCACGGTCAACCTTTCTTTTTATATACAGATAGGACAGAGATGTACGATGTTGCTTATATGTATATACAGAAGAGTCTTGGGTCTTGAACCCTATATTGGACCCCCCACTTGGTGTTTGAGTGTTGAGTACTTCTAAAAAAGTGTCCTTGTTTAGGTGCATGTTGTGGTTTTTGGTCAGACCTTTGGTACTGATTTTATCATAATCTCCAACACAAATATACGTCTTACTACATAACGAGACCATCCCCTTCCCTTCGTATTCTAACTTGAAAAGCCCGGGGATTCTCTTTTCATAGGTTTTGATAGTCTGGCAATCCTTACAGGTATCAGTACTAGGGGTAATTCTATGAACAGGGCAGGTTTCAGACGGGAACCACTGATTATAGACTCTGTCATATTCTTCTCGTAGATGTGCTCTAACTACTTCGGAGAGTGAGTCGGCACTAAGGGCCAAATATAAAGAGTCAGTGTCCATTTCACAAAGCTGAAAGTCGTCTTTAGAGATAAATTTGTCTAGAAAGTCATAGTAGAAAGCTAACATGCGCAGCTTGGCATATTGATAAACGAAAAAACCAATCTGTAGAGGTAGATCCCAGACAGTTTTCTTCTTTAGTGTTTCAACTTCGAATAGATCAGGTGTAATACCAGTCATGCTTTTAAACCTAGGGTTATTGAGTGCTTTGGTCGTGTCTTTTCCCTGGCAGTAGGAGACATCGGTATGTTTGGCTTTATTAGTTAATGTTTTACCGTAAGCGGCATTACCTAGCAATTTCATCGTGTCGGCTGTAATAGACTCGGCTGGATTTTTGTCCCCTTGGCGACGGGCATTAGACACTGTTTCACCAAATTGTTTAAAACAACTAACCGGTCGATATTCTATTGTCTGGTAGATGTGTGTAACTACCAACCCATGGGCTAGATACCATTTTAAAAGAGGGGTGGCTAATAATATTTTCTTCCCGAAATAACTACTAATCAAAGTCCGTCGTGGGGTACTCAGTAGATTATTTTTTATGGCGTAGTCTTTCATAAATTCCCCAATATCGTCCCTCGACACTTCGGTGTTCTTGAAAATAGGGGGCATTTCGGCAAAGGACTCTTGTAAATCAGTCGGGGTCTCTATATCGCACTCCACCAACCCGAAAAATGTATCACTTTTTACAGCCTCAATGATCTGGTTTTCACTCAAAGAACCCCAAGGAAGCTCTGACGGTGGAAATTTCTCTTTCAGGAAATACTTTATTTGTGTGTTTGATCTCTTTAGTCTCTGCCACTCACACTCCCAAATAACCTTAACTGTCACCCCAACAGTTTTTTCTAGATACAAGTGAATGTCACACGTATTCTGATGCAGTTCTACTAGTGGTTTATTATTAACGGGGTTAATAGTTTTCCCAGCAGTTAGACGGCAAGAGGGGTGCCCATGGAACAAACACCCATGGAATTGGTAAGCTGTATTATTCTTTTTATCCCACCCATCTACTCTAATATACCGATCGCCGAGTTGCATCTCATGACTATTGAATTGGGTTTTTAAATCTATATTTTCATTATGTGACACCCAACTTAACCACTCTCGACACTGACGTGTGTATTTATGTAATCTATGTGCTCTAAAACCATCCTCGCGACTTCTATATATGGGGAAGTCTATTGGCATATCTTTCATCAGAGACCAAAGGTATAAGGCATTCGCATCAAACCCTTTAATACCTTTTACCGGCTTATTACCCCTGATATGGGTCTGATTGGCCTCGTGGTAACGATGAAAAATGATACTCGGCCCACCCACTATATTGTCTCGTAATAACTTGTGTACCTTATCCTCCTTCTTCGAACACAAAACAAATGAAACATCTTTATTCGTCGTGTTGAATAGGTACTGTAAAGTAATACCGGGGACTGAGATGGCCTGTTTACACATGTCTATTTTTAACTCGGCATAAAAGGCTACTTGTTTGTCCAGGGCTTTTAGAAAGGGGGATACGTCTTTGATGTTGTACCAAATTAAAAAATCCAGCAAGGTACTCATCTTATTATCGGTCCATGCTTTCTGACAAACTGTGTATTCTGCTTCGGAAATGTTACGGTTTTTAAGTTTAGAGAAAAAACTGTATATGGTGGTAGGGCTGTCTCATTTAACTTTATCAGGTCGGTCAGATATTCGTATGGAAAACACCCTTTTATCTCTTAAATACCAAAAGAGGCCAGATATTAAGAGTAACTTACACCCGGGACCAGAAAGTTGGAGACGTCAAGGAATTTCAGTCTTTCTGTCGCTATACACATAAAATTATTATTTCTTTTGACTATAAACTTGAATGGGTTAGCCTCCCGATCAAGGAAATATTGTATCAAATAAGGTTTCAGGAGGTTAATGTCATATTTTCCGCTATTCAACCCAAACAGAGGGAGTTCTTTCAGAAAGGAGTCGAGGCTTTCGCTTAATTTTGGGTGGTCACCTAATTTTGCAAAGACTGGCTCGAACTTTTTCAGTAACAGTTCGTATGACTTAGCGGATATGGCATGGAGATAGTCCATCATTTCGTTTACGAGTACCTGTGGATCACCTGTTGTGATAAAACATTTAGGGGTGTCGAACCCAGGGACATTAGAAGCGACTGCACATGAGAGGGGGACGTGTCTGGCTATAAAGGTCGTCGACTTTGAATTAGCTGGTAATTTTTCATTAGAGAAGAAAGATTCCATGTCGTAGCATGCTATATATGGGAAAATAAAGGTTACGTCTACATCAAACCCATGTTCACATAGTAATTCCAAAATAGATTCAGTCGGGTGATAAATCCCGCCTTTATATGTTTCAATGGTGGCTATCCCTTTACACGTAAGTTCGTGGGGTGTCAGTCTCTTGTACATCTTAAACAGTTTACCACATTTCCCACAAGAAAAACATCGAGCGGCCTTGGTCACATCAACAATATACATGAAATGGTTTTCATGTAGAAGAAGATTAAGTATGTCTTGATTTGTACTACTACTTCTGATTTTCGGAACTAGATGTTCCTCCTCTGTAAACGTAAACACATTTATTTTTATGTTAAAGCATTCTTCCAGGGCAGGTAAGTCAACTAAATTGACCCCGGTGAAATGTTTGTGAGATGTCAACCCTTTATAGCGCACCCATAGGGTGACCAGTTTTCGTGTATCTTTTCGTATATTTCTGACAGACCCTGTTCTGAAAACAGCCAACGCACGGAACATACACATATTATCTGTGTACGGCTTACCGTCTTTGTCGCTTTGAAGCGTATTAATAAAATTGTTGTGTTTGATATGGTTTGGAATTGATTCTAAACAACAACCAACGGGGAATTCTACCAGTTTTTAAACATAAAAAGTGATACTGGGAATTGTTTCAACAAAGTATTTGGTATCTGGTCTAGTTAATGTCGCTGAATTGACCAAGTCAACAGCGTTTAGTTTGTTTACAAAGCCCTCGAAATCAGATCTATTGTTCACTAAGAAAGGTATATCGAACAATGAAGAGTTATTCGGTCTGGCATGGTAGAACCGTAGGGCTTGTGTCTCTCGATGTCTCAAGACTATATGCAGACTGGGGATTATTTTAAACCGCGAGTTTTGAACATTAAAAAGCGGGAATAAACGAGTGCACCAATCTGTTGTCATATCACTATCTGGTCGATTAAAAAATGTCCATTCACATAGATAGCGACCGTGTCGTATGCGTGACCTAATCGTGTCCCAATGCTCATTATATACAACGCTAACATCTAGCGGTAGTTTCTGTAATGATAAATATTCAGTAGTTGTGTTAACACCAGAAGTTCCTGGCTGCTCGTCTTGGCCCATGGCACGTAGTTGATCAGGTAACAAGGTATCTGTTGGTAGTGCGTCACTTGGTGTGGTACCAGCTGATAGCTGAACATCTGTTGACAAGGTACTTGATATTGATGCGTCACTCGGTAAGGCACTAAATGATAGCTGAGTATTATTAGTAGGCGACAGGTTATCACCCCCGCCATCCGACAGGGCACCTGTTGTTGTTGGTTCTGCGTCAGTCCCCAAGTGACTAGATGATGATAGGTTTGTTATGTTAGTTGATGGTATTTCAGTGTCTGTAACTGACGACACTCTGTCGTTTGACGTTTGTTGTTCAGGTATTTTCTGACGTTTACCAGTAGATTGGTCATCTGTGGTCGGATCTCTTCTTCTCTTGTGACTTGGGGTCTGTTGATTATTACCAGACATGTGGTTAGATGATGGTTGCGTGGCCGAGACGTTACTTGATACTGGTTCATGTTCAGTCTTTATGTGTCTCCGTAAGGCGTCTTTTCTGGTATACATACGATCGCAAAAATCACAAGTAAACTGTTGTGCAGAATGAGTAGTCGCAACATGACGTAATAAAGCATCAGGTCGTGTGAAGTTTTTATTACACAGAGTACACGTGTGCTTCTGTGTAGCTGACATTCTCGATACAGTAAATAGTTTTAAAAAATGACCGAAGTAATTGTTTCTGTTATTCAGGTATACAACACAGTTTGTAAGATGACAAAATTTTTTAGATGTGTTGATTCGTAAATATGAGTCTGGTGTAGACAATATGGCAACTGATTAACCATGTATTTGAGAATACCACAGATGAATTATTGTCAGCTTATGATATGTTTATAATGTGTCCTTGGGCAGATAAGAACTCCTTGTACAATAGTGATGAACAAATTATAACCAGTTTCATACGTTTCTGTATCAGAAGACACGCTTGGTAAAGGTCATTGAATTTAATATCCGTTGAATGAAAACATCCATCTTCGTTGACTGCGAAAATAAGAAAAGACTTGACCTTCGTTTCGTCACTGGTTTTGATACTGTCTGCCTGAGAGAGGTGTATATCTGAAATGAACAACGGTCTGTCAATAAGAATCAACCAATCAGAAAACAGATAACATCAAAGCACAAATGTCATATCTTCTGTGGTAACCAACGTTCTGTCTGCCTGATATTTTGAATCCACCAATCAGAGAACAGATAACATCAAATCACAAAGGGTATATCCCCTGTAGTGGTCTGAGGGACATTTTGAATCAACCAATCAGAGAACAGGTAACATCAAATCACATAGGTCATATCTCCTGTAGTGACAAACAATCTAACTGCCTGACATTTTGAATTAACCAATTAGAAAACAGATAAGAAATTAACACAAATGCTCTTTCCGAGATGTATGTCATGTGACCGGAAGCCCACTTTGGTCATTTATGTCCACGTCTTCCAGATGTATGTTTCCAACCCGAAGCACCACCTTTGACCTGGTGTAACCCACTTTAATTATGACCAACACCGTTACACAGACCGATGAAGAGTCATACATCTCTAACACATCGTCAATGTTATGCTTATATTTAACCCATATAGACAGCACTAACCACCATTAAAATACACCATTGGTTACAATAGGTATATATCGAAAAGTCACAAGTCGGATTCTGATGTATCAACTTCTAACACGTGGCACTATTTTCACTTTATACAGAAAACTATTTTAGTAATTAAAGTTTGTTTTAAATGAAACCAGAAGTATTCTAATGTGTGAACTTTGAAAATTAATTGTCTTAAGGCTTGTTGCGAGAAGTCTATACAAGAAAATATTCCAGGTTCCTGGTTGATCCAGAAATCTAAATGTGTACACACATGCCTTACTACTACCACTCAGTAGCATGTCCTTTGCAGAATCTCGTTCCCATAAAAACCCGCCGAAAATATAGAAAAAAATTAAAAAATTCTTGATCACAAACAAGATGTCCATTACACCCATCTGGAGATCATCTTCTTTTGGGACTTCCAAGACATACACCTCTCCATTATTATTCTCTCCAAACTTTCATGACGTTTCAAGTGACCAAATATACCAATTTTCTTTGCTTGTCTTTAAAAAATCATCTTCAATATTCTTGAAGTATGGATGAGTTTGTTCTTTTGACCCAAGATATTCTTAGAACCCCTCTATTACATTTATATTCAAGTGCCTTTATGACGTGTTTAGTGTCTCACAGGCGTAAGTCGAATACTCTTAAAAAAACATAATTTTCTGTAGTTCTATCTGTCCCACTCTATTAAGTTGTTTTAGTCTTTGAAGAGCAATTGATAATCGTTTTAATTTTCTTTCATTGTGTCATTGTTGGTAATCAATATATTCGAAAGTTTCCACCACCTGGTTGTTATGGGTTTCTTGGCAAGCATTGCCGAAGGCACATTACTTTCCTTCTGGACAGTGACTATTTTAATCTGTGACCACACTGATGATCTATCGGTCCAGACCATAACCAACAACAATATGTTGTTACACTTCATCCACCTGCTTCCATGGCTTCACATAACCATGATTCATCTATACTTCACAAAAGTGCTCCATAGAAGAAAGAAGGATACCCTGTAATCCGGACTACCATACACAAGTAAATTTTAGGCCAATCTCTCAGAATATCACACGCACAATCAGTCATACACACTCTCATTGTGAGTTCTTTATAGGCTGTCTGATCGTTGTGCTAACATTAGAGGTCTTAGAGTGACCAACAACAACAACAACAACAACAACAACAACAACAACAACAACAACAACAACAACAACAACAACAACAACAACAACAACAACAACAACAACAACAACAACAACAACAATACACATATAGGCGGACACGCAGTCATATATACCAGTATACCCACATAGAGAAACAAAACACCCGACGACAAATAAGCAGATACACACAGTCAGACATATAGACAGATAAAAAAAGACAGCCAGACATATAGATAGACTCACAGACAGATAGATGGACACGCAGTCATAGACACCAGTATATCCATATAGAGAAACCCACCGACAAATAACCAGATACAGACAACCAGACATACACACAGATAAAAAGACAGTCAGACATATAGATAGACACACAGACAGATAGATGGACACGCAGTCATAGACACCAGTATACCCACATAGAGAAACAAAAACCCGACGACAAATAAGCAGATGCACACAGGCAGACATATAGACAGATAAAAAAGACAGCCAGACATATAGATAGACACAGACAGATAGATGGACACGCAGTCATAGACACCAGTATATCCATATAGAGAAACCCACCGACAAATAACCAGATACAGACAACCACACATACAGACAGATAAAAAGACAGCCAGACATATAGATAGACACACAGACAGATAGATGGACACGCAGTCATAGACACCAGTATATCCATATAGAGACACACAAACCCACCGACAAATAACCAGATACACACAGACAGTCAGACATACAGACAGACACGTTTTTAGTCATACGCGCAAACACTGATACAAACCATTAACAGATAAATGAAACAACAAACATGAAAACACGGCCCGAAGTGTGCCCATCACATTACCTTCTTACTTTTCAATCCTTGTGTTCATAATATGGTGAATTTTAGATTTATTCTGATGACATCATTTTGATTATCACGGGGTTACACATCTATTCACCAATCATGTCACTAAGCGGTCATGTTCTACCATTTCACTCGATCACTAGAGTCGTGGATCTGGTCTCGACCATACCCCAGTGACCAACCCTTCCAGGTATTTACTTCTCGGTCTGTTCCCTTCGATCTTGCCAGTTGTTACCATGTTTATTTCTCATAAAATACCCAACACATTTTTTTCTATGTCCAATTTCTATAATCTATTTACGATTTTCCTTTTGTTTCTTGTAGATTATTTTCTGCCCGTGGTATCTTTTCTCCACCTTTCCATCAGATGTTTTTCAGCCTGGTCCACACATCGATACAAAAATATGAAGCACTTCAACACTTTTCTTTTTTCTACTTGCTATCTTTTTGGTCAGTATGTTGTTCATCTTGCTAAAGGCTACATTTCGTGTGATGAATCTTGTAAGCTCTTCAAACCATTGCCCATCAGAACTGGTCCGAGCTAATTGTACTTGTTTTCCTATTTACTTGTGGTGTTTCCTTTTTCCTAATAATCTGTGTCTTTTTAGTTCTAATCCTAGTTGTTCACGTCTATTAATTGTTGCAGGTCCTGTTCCTTGTCTACAATCAAGACTGCCTATGTATTGATGTCCCGCAATAATCTTTTCATATATTTCTGGTGTACAAGGGGAAAAAACATCCCTGTCTCACACCCCTTTTAATTGGCTGATATTTACCTATTTCATTATCAATCCACATGACAGATCCAATATGTTTTTCTTCCCCCACCAATTTGTAGATTTTCAAACATATCTAATTTGCCGTACACAGCCTTATCAACGTGTAACATTCACAACTGATTTTTGTGTGTTAAAAGTACTGTGTGTTGCTTCATGTGTTATTTTACATTCCTTTGAAAAGGAGTAACAAGTAAAAACGAAAAGAGAGCAAGTGAAAACAGACCTTGTCCCGTGAGCCCGCCTTTTCCTGTGCTCGCGTGGGCGCGTGCGTTGGGGAATTTAGACGAGAAACCAGAAAGAACCCAGGAATACTAATCGGAAGATATAAAGACGCACTTTTTGGGGGATAGATAATGGAGCAGATCTATAATTGTTGGGTATTGTAGTAATATGGAGTGGTCTATCAAGAAAATATTAATAATGGTATCAAAAGAAAGTAAATGTTTTGTTTTACAGGACATCGCTGTCAACAGCTTTCAGCTGATTTCTAGACCAGCTTACGATCAGTAGTTTGTCATTGAGCGATCGGCTCACATCATAAGAATGAGCCAGTGCTGATTCTCACAGTGGTCACGTTACTTACGAAGAAAAAAAGTGTAACCAGGGATACCAACAGTGGTGACACCAAATGTGACATAGAAACATAGTAGTAGATAAATTACCTAGGGTGAATTATCAGATGGATGATGTACAAGAGATTAATGTACAGGACAAGATAAATTTTAGAAAATGAAAAAGTAATGTCAGAGAGTGGTAAATAGTTTTGGTTTGTGGGAGTGAATGTTGTAACAAAAAAAAATTAGAAGCAGCTGGTTTGTAAGGTGAATTTCCTGCCAGAGTAACAACTAGAAAAGAAACAACTTTCTTCGATCATGTAAGAGACACATGAACATCGTGACAAGTGTTATCTCAGTAACATACCGAGATTAGAAATTATGGTAGTGGTATGTCAGCCAAGTTGATTTCAGAACACCAAAGACAGCGTCATGATTGCCTACATCATTTGATGATGATAGTGTCAACAAAGTTGATGTTAGAACACCAAAGACAGCGTCATGAATGCCTACATCATTTGATGATGATAGTGTCAGCCAAGTTGATTTCAGAACACCAAAGACAGCTATGTGCGGCGTGGTGTGAAAGAAATAAACAAAAATATCAAAATTAAATCTAATTATCGTGTTAGTACAACACTTACAAGGCGAGCCTCAGTGTTCGTCTGGGCTGGCGAATAAACACACCGCAGTGTCACCGGTGTTTTGTTAACAAACGTGGTCATCCGAGAAAGCTTGCCAACACGCCCCCTGGACAAAATTCGTAACGGAACGAAATTAGCCACAAATGTGCAACACGCTGAATTTATAATATCAATATCGCTTGATATATTTCGTAAAACACCGTCAAAATTGTTTTTTGAAATAAACGACATCATAATCTTTCAATTGACTATAAGTTTTAATACGTTTGACCTCTCAAGAGTTATTTTATTACACGTTTAAGGCGTCATACGACGCGTACTTGTTCCGAGTTTGCATACATAAATAATTTTTTAAAATATATAAGAATGGTTTATTATGCTATATTGCCTTTTAAAATACTTAAAACTTAATATTGGTTAATATTACAAGGTTCCTTTTTCTGATATTTGAATAATTTTATCTAAATCTGACTTTCCCCCAAGTAGGCATAGCACAGTTTTTACATATAAATTATGTTACTTTTTATACAACTGAAAACCATACTTTATTGGTGCTTAAACATAAGTGAGGGAGTAATTTTTTGTCTAATATGTTTTTAAATGTCTGTTCTAGAAATATGTTTTGTCTATCGCTGTAATTCTTATTTTTACCATCTCCGACAGTCACACTTGACACGTTGCTGTTGTATCTTTGCTTTGTAAGATCAGTGTTACCAGAAGTAATAGCTTAGTTGATAGCGCACTTGGCTCGTGTTCGGGTGGAAGGTGGTTCGATCCTCAAAGTGTGAATTTTTTATTTATTTATTTATTTTTTTTTAAAATTCGTTCGCACGCTTTAAATCGCTGTTCATCGATATACTGTTGTCTACTATTTTTCTTTTTGGTATCTCTTTCGCTTACGCACAACTAAGAAGATAGACACTTTGTAACGCCGAAAAAAGAATACACTGTGTTTCATGTCGGTAACCGGTCTGGGTCTATAATTATCATGTGTCGAATCTTCTTTCGTTCGCTTGAAATATGTCTATGATTGTGATATTGTCTCTTGTATAAATTTAACGATGTTGATAAGACTTCTCACTCAAGTTTGTAACGAAAAGACATAACAAAACACTACCAGCTTAGTTATTAATTTTAAATAAATTAGATTTTTGTGTAGGGCAGTAATTCTTCAGTCATCGTGTGCCATGTCGGTGGGCGTGACCAAACGTGGTACATTTTACCATGTTGATAAGTTTAATAAAACAGAGTACAACAGACAAATCTGTCAATAATTGTATTGATTAAATCGTTTCTTACGGGAACCCTCCCACCTTCCTTGGGGTTGAGTGAAAACCAGATCATTGAGTCTGTAAAAAGTGATACTTTTTTCGGGTTGGTGGAGTGTGATATCGAGACCCCGACTGATTTACAAGAGTCCTTTGCCGAAATGCCCCCCTATTTTTAAGAACACAGAAGTGTCGAGGGACGATATTGGCGTATTTATGAAAGAATAAGCCATAAAAAATAAACTACTGAGTACCCCACGACGGACTTTGATTAGTAGTTATTTCGGGAAGAAAATATTATTAGCCACCCCTCTTTTAAAGTGGTATCTAGCCCATGGGTTGGTAGTTACACACATCTACCAGACAATAGAATATCGACCGGTTAGTTGTTTTAAACAATTTGGTGAAACAGTGTCTAATGCCCGTCGCCAAGGGGACAAAAATCCAGCCGAGTCTATTACAGCCGACACTATGAAATTGCTAGGTAATGCCGCTTACGGTAAAACATTAACTAATAAAGCCAAACATACCGATGTCTCCTACTGCCAGGGAAAAGACACGACCAAAGCACTCAATAACCCTAGGTTTAAAAGCATGACTGGTATTACACCTGATCTATTCGAAGTTGAAACACTAAAGAAGAAAACTGTCTGGGATCTACCTCTACAGATTGGTTTTTTCGTTTATCAATATGCCAAGCTGCGCATGTTAGCTTTCTACTATGACTTTCTAGACAAATTTATCTCTAAAGACGACTTTCAGCTTTGTGAAATGGACACTGACTCTTTATATTTGGCCCTTAGTGCCGACTCACTCTCCGAAGTAGTTAGAGCACACCTACGAGAAGAATATGACAGAGTCTATAATCAGTGGTTCCCGTCTGAAACCTGCCCTGTTCATAGAATTACCCCTAGTACTGATACCTGTAAGGATTGCCAGACTATCAAAACCTATGAAAAGAGAACCCCCGGGCTTTTCAAGTTAGAATACGAAGGGAAGGGGATGGTCTCGTTATGTAGTAAGACGTATATTTGTGTTGGAGATTATGATAAAATCAGTACCAAAGGTCTGACCAAAAACCACAACATGCACCTAAACAAGGACACTTTTTTAGAGGTACTCAACACTCAAACACCAAGTGGGGGGGACCAATATAGGATTCAAGACCCAAGACTCTTCTGTATATACATATAAGCAACATCGTACATCTCTGTCCTATCTGTATATAAAAAGAAAGGTTGACCGTGATAATATCTCGACTATGCCATTACTTATTTAATATGCTTTATATTGTCTATACATGGTTTAATAAAAAATATATACCTTACTTGACTCGTTTGTTATTTTGTATTTTTTATGTTGTTATAGTACCTAGTGTCACTAGACCACACCCACTCTAGCCACCACACCCACTCTGGCCACCCCTACATAAAAAAAAAAAACAAAAAAAAAACCGAGTTATCGCCCTTGACTTTAAAAAAAAACCGGAGTTATCGCCCTTTGATATAGAAATTAAAAACAACCCGGAGTTATCGCCCTTTGTGGTGGAATATCGATTTCCACCACCACCACAAAACGGGCGGCTTTAGCCCGTCTTACACTACTTACCTATCTTCCTCCGAATACCCCTGCTGAATATATATATATATAGTCAAATGATATTCCATTAGTATTTTAACAATCAAGAGATTATACTCTTAAAATAATTAATTCACACTCATCCAAACAGATGAAATACAAACAGAAAACCTCTTGTTAAGATCTTAGTATTAACATGTATTAATAGAACAATAGGTTTATCAGAAACCGATTCAAATGAAAATATAATCACTTAGAAAAGTCACACTGCGGCCTTTACATCCTTGGCTCTCTGTTTGCACATCGATTGTATTCAAATACGGCCTGGGTTCCTTGGATTAGTATCATCAGATGCTCTTGAACTGAAAGATTGTCTGCATGGCCTTCGCAATGTCTCGAACATCGGACACCGCCTTCGTTTACATGAAGATGTTCAAGATCGATTTGTGCTTCATATCCAAGGTTTCACTTTCTGAATTCGCTTGTTTATGGTGAAATGTCCCCCCCCCCCCCCCCCCCCCAAAAAAAAAAAAAAAAAAAAAAAAAAAAACCCAACACTGTCTATAATTGTGAGTAGTTAGTTAACAATCACAGACTGTTCTAGTGTGGCATCGTGTTCATTTTCTAAACATTAAGGTGGTAATTTAATATGTTTATTCTGAAAGATGCTGGTCTGCCTGGCCGAGGTGTTAGCAGCTTTCTCCGTAACCCCGATTATTCTCGTGGTTAACGTGAGCGCAGGAGAATTGAATGCGGTTCGAGTCGCGCCAGTGACTTATGAGAGTATGGAGCCGGTCGCTCAGAAAGCAATGGCAAACTACTGAGCGTAATCTTGCCAAGAAATCAACAATCAGCTGAAAGATGCTGATGTTGACAGGGATTCCCTGTAAAGGATATGCAAAACATTTAAAACATTCTGAAAGATCATAATGCACCACATTGGTAACATAAATCTCTTGATTATAGCAGGTGAACCCCATTGGTCCGTCATCTTAGAATTCACACATTTAATATGTTTCTAAAATGTCTACCCCAACCAACATTTGTGACACAAGAATTTGAGTACGCCGTGCTGCCACAAAGTTAAAGCGCCAGCTGAAGAGACAGGGTCACTTGGATTGTTGTTTCAGACGTCTTTCGCATGCATAAAAAGGCGGTAAAACTAATGTTTTATGTATGTATATATATATATATATATATATATATATATATATATATATATATATATATATATATATATATATATATATATATATATATATATATATCCGCAAATCAGTCGTTGCCACAATAAGAAACATCATTAGAAGGAAGCAAAGACCAGGAAAATACGTGCCATGCGAATCAATAAATTTAAAAATTCTCAAAGACGAGGCAGTGAGGGAAAATTATAAAAAAGAGCTAACTGAAATCTTTGTAAAATTACCTATAGAAATAAAGACAGTGGAAGAAGAATGGGAGATGTAAAAAATCAAGCATTTTAAATACTGCAAAGATAACATGTGGAACCACGAACAAACGCACAACACGAATAAAGAAAAGAACAAGTTGGTGGAACGCAGAAGTAAAGAAAGCTGTAAAAGACAAAAAGGAAAAATATAAAAAGTGGTCGATAAGCAAACAGGAATGCGATTACATAGAATGTAGAATAGCGAGAAGACATGTGAATAGAATAGTAAAGAGAGAAACACAAAAAGACTGGGAGGAGTATGGAGAAACCCTAAATAAAAACTATAAGGAGGCAGCTAGAAACTTCTACAAAAAGATAAGTGCAATGAGAACCAGAGGAGAACCCGTTGACCCAACTGAAATAATTAACAACGAAAATGGAGAACAAATGAGTGAGCAAAAACAAATCCTAATAAGATGGAAACAGTACTTCGAACAACTTCTCAACGTCTCATCAGATGTCACAGGAATTCAAGAAACCGACACAGATGCCACCGAAGAACTAGAACCAGACATACTGAAAGAAGAAATTATAGAAGCCATCAGATTAGCCCCATTGAAAAAATCACCAGGACAAGATGAAATACCAAATGAACTAATTAAAGCAGCAAGAGAAGTAGGAACAGCATGGCTACATAGACTATTTAACCACGTTTGGGTCTAACAACAGACACCACGAGACTGGGGAAACGCCATAATTATCCCAATTTGGAAAAAAAAACAAAGGCAGCAAAAGAGCCTGCACACAATACAGAGGCATTTCACTGTTGAGTCATACTGGGAAAATATTTTGCAAAATTCTTGAGAAAAGATTACGAACTATTATAGAACCCCAGCTAAGCGAAACACAATTTGGATTTAGGAAAAACAAAGGATGCACAGATGCCATTTTTGCTCTTAGACAACTTATAGAAAAATCAATCGAATTCAATGAAACACTCTACTTAGCCTTTGTCGATAAAGAAAAGGCATTTGATAGAGTAGATAGAAACAAACTGTGGGAACTCCTTAAACAAAATGGAGTGAGTACACATCTAACAAACCTATGTAACTAAATAGAAGAAACAGAGGAAAAGGCCGACCACGTAAACGATGGACGCAGGGAATAACAGAATCCATGGAAATATCGATACATGAAGCCCATAAGCGGGCACACTCCCGCTGTATATACTTCACCTCGACACCGCAAGGTACAAGAGGAACATGATGAGATGAGATTATACACACACACACACACACACACACACACACACACACACACACACATATATATATATGTATGCATATATATGTATATATATATGTATATATATATGTATATATATATATATATATATATATATATATATATATATATATATATATATATATATATATATATATATATATATATATATATAAATTGCCTCTAAAAGTACTGGAGAGTTTTGGTCATAGACCATAACTTTATGAAGGGACAATCCCAACTGCACCTCCACGTGGTAGAGGATGGAAACACACTACGGTGTGGCTAACACAGCTCTGGGTACCGAGTATCCACCGGAATAAGTGGACGACTCTCAGCTGAGCAGAGCAGGGCACTCACTTGTCTTGACAGTCGGAAATGGCTGTTAAAGGCAGAGTTAAAAGACCACCATGTGAATGTGAAAGGCAAGGGGAAACCACCACATTATCTTCCCAAGATTTCATGGCGACACACATTTCAGTAATAGTGAACGACGTTAATGGCTGTCTTAGGACATCCTCGTCCTGTAGGGACAGTCATGCGCCACAAGTGACACCAGACCGTCATCCAGCTACTGATGGCAAAACTAAAACAATAACTAAACTAAATAAATTTAGAGTAGGAACATGGAATGTTAGGACATTAAATTAGCTAGGAAAGTTAAACAATGTTCTAAGAGAAATGGAAAACATGAAAATGAATATACTAGGCATAAGTGAGATGAGACGGAAGGGATCTGGCAAAATTATAACCGACAAACACACAATAATTTATTCTGGAGGGGACACACATGAAAAAGGTGTAGGAATAATATTTGATTAAACAACAGCCAAATCTAAGAATGGATACTGGTATATTTCAGATAGATTTATAATGGTCAAAATCAAAGGCAAACCAATAGATATAAATATTATACAAGTATATGCACCAACAACAAGCAGTAGTGAAGAAGAAATACAACACTTTTACGATGAAATAGAAATGGCAATAGCTCAAATTGGATCACAAGAAATAAAATAATACTGGGAGATTTTAATGCAAAAGTAGGAAAGGGAAAAATAGAGGATATAGTGGGGAATTACGGTTTAGGTACAAGAAATGAACGAGGAGAGAAACTAATAGCATGGGCAAATATTAATGATATGATAATTGGAAACACATGGTTTAAACACCATGAAAGACGACTATACACATGGAAAAGCCCTGATATGAAAATACGCAACCAAATTGACTACATACTTATTAATAAAAGATTTAGAAATGCATTAATTAATGTAAAGACAATGCCTGGTGCTGACGGTAATAGTGATCATGTACCACTATGTGGACAAATAAAAGTAAGATTAAAGAGAGGGCAAAAAATGGTTAAGAACCTGAGACTTAATAAAGAGGTTCTGAAAGTAGATAAAGAAATTCAAGAACAATACAGAGTGACTGTGAAAAATAGGTACAATGCAATAGCTAAAATACAGAATATAAATGATCAATGGGAAATGTTAAGGGACTCCATTCATCAAACCAGCAAAGAAATATTACCGGAGAGAAGCCAAAAAGCTAAGAAAAAATGGATGAATGAAGAAATCTTAATGCTGATGGACAAAAGGAAACATAATAAAATGACAAACAAGAGTATGCTAAGATAAATAAAGAAATAAGAGATAAATGTGTGAAAGCAAAAGAAAGTTGGTTAAACGAGCAATGCAGAAAAATTAAATTAAATTCCATTAAAGATAAAAAAAAGTATGCACCGACAAATCAGTGAGCTCAGAGGAAGAAAAATAAGAATAAATACAGGGTGTTTGAAATCAAAAACAGGAAAGATATTATTGGAGGAAGGTGCTATAATGAAGAGGTGGAATGAGTATATAAGAGAATTATATAATGGGGAAAGGGAAGAATTAACAGAAGAAAGTAACTTAGAAGGTCCACCTATTCTAAAAGAAGAAGTCGCTGACGCTATGAAACATATGAAGAAAGGAAAAACAGCTGGGCCAGATGAAATCACAGTAGAAGAATTAGAAGTATTGGGAGAATTTGGGGTAGATATATTAACCAAAATGCTAAATGTTATTTACAACAGTGGATATTTACCGAGCGATATGGTAAAATATGTATTTATAGCAATACCAAAGAGACCAGGAGCAATTGAATGTGAAGATTTTCGTACAATTAACCCCATAAACCATGTCACTAAGCTTCTACTCAGAACTATAATGAGAAGAACAAGAAAGAAAATAAAAATGGAAATTAGTGAAGAACAGTACGGTTTTATGGAAGGAAAGGGTACAAACAATGCAATATATATATTACGAACACTAATAGAAAGGTCAATAGAGAAACAGAGGGACATATATTTATGCTTCATATATTATACTAAGGCATTTGATAAAGTAAAACATGATGAACTGATTAAAATGTTGGAAGATATCAACATTGATAGGAAAGATTTAAGAATAATAAAGAATATATACTGGAACCAAGTAGCAGCAATTAAAATGGGAAATAAAGAGGGTAGTTACGAAAAGATAAAGCTAGGAGTACGACAGGGGTGTGTCTTGTCACCCGATCTCTTCTCCCTATATAGCGAAGTAATAATGAGAGAGATCAAAGAGAAGCCAGGAATACTAATCGGAGGATATAATATAAACAATATACACTATGCAGATGACACAGTTTTGGTGGCGGATAATGCAACAGACCTACAACAATTATTGGACATTGTAGTATCAGAAAGTGCACAGAAAGGACTCTCCTTGAATATCAAGAAAACAGTAACAATGGTGATATCAAAGAAAATGGGGACACCAAAATGTGACATAGAAATAGAAGGGGAAATTCTCAACCAAGTGGATAATTTTAAATACCTAGGGGCACTTATAACATCGGATGGAAGATGTACAACAGAGATTAAGAGCAGAATAGGGCAGGCAAAAGCCACATTTCAGAAAATGAAGAGTATCTGATGCAATAAGACGCTATCAATGAATGTAAGATAGAGAGTGCTAAAATGCTATATAGAACCAGTTTTGCTGTATGGCAGCGAATCTTGGAATGTAAATGAACAAATTAGGAAGAACTTAGAAGCAACAGAGATGTGGTTTTTAAGACGAATGTTGCAAATTCCTTGGACTGCCAGAGTAACTAACAACGATTGCCTGAAAGAGTCTAATGAAACTAGAACACTATATACAACAATAAGAAAGAGACAAACAGCTTTCTTTGGTCATGTGATGAGAAGAGAGGCATTGGAGAACATCATGACAACTGGAAAGATCGAGGGGAAGAGAGGCAGAAGCAGACCGAGAGAAATGATGCTGGACGGATTGAGACGGTGGCATGGAGGAATATCATCAGCGGAGTTGATCCAGAACACCAAAGACCGAGATCTGTGGAGAGCCATGAACGCCTACGCCAGCCTGCACGGCACTTGATGATGATGATATATAAAATTGACAATATGTTAGGGCTGTTTATGATTTCGTGGCAAATTAACGTTCACTAGTTTGCCTTTGCTTTCTGAACGACTGCCACTCATACCATTACATGAAAACCAGCGCAAGGCCCTCTGCTACCAAATCGCCAGAAGCTGTTATTCGACCTCTGTATGTGGGATTACGAAGTGCGTCCGTAACCCCATTGCCACAGAACGAAGTGTGTAGTACTTCTAGAGAATCATAATTGTAAAAGACATAGCCTTAGAGTAATAGGAAAGTATTGTAACCGTTTAGCATTTTCACCATCTTACGCCGTCTCTAAGTATTTAACTCCAATCGCTGACTGGACACTGAAATGACCTCACCAGTTGGCATGTGTACCTTAACCTAGCGATTCATACAAAGTGACGTGGTTTCCCATGTTTATTATGTGTGGCTGTATTCATAGACTTTTGGAGGAGTTTAAGCCGTCGCAAAGATGGGGAGAGTGAAAATATTGAATAAGTCGAGCAGAAGGGACTTCCCTATGCCTGCCAGTATTGATATCACGGTTTACTTGGCCTAGGGGTTAACGTCTTTCTCCAATATCCCGTAAATTCTCGTGAGTAACGTAACCTGCGAGAGAATCGGTAGCGGTTCTCGCAGTGTTGGTAACTTACGGAGTATGTGAGCGGGTCGCTCAGAAAGCAATGCAAACTACTGAGCGTAATCTTGCCTAGTTACATCAACAGCAGCTGAAAAATGCTGGTGTTGACTGCAACGTCCTGTAAGGGATATGCAACATTAAAAAAAAAACAATTGATGTCCCTCTCCTGTTTACACGTTTGCTTTTCTTGTTTTTTCAACTGGGAATTTTCTACGAGTCATTGATACCTAATGATATCACAAGTCTCCTGATCCCTATGGATAGTGGGATCCCTAGCTTTCTCGGATAAGGGCGAAAAACAGGAGGTCCCTTGTACAAGCTGTGCACGATTGGAAATCGCAAAGGATACACAGAAAGACCACACCCTGGCAAAATTGTTCAGAAAGAAAACCGACTGACGGGTACATAGACTCGTACATGGTAAAGTCGGATACACCCACCATTCAAGTTGCATAACTAGGTGCGACCCGGTGCACTGGAAAGATGAAAGAAGAGGCAGTATAAGTTTCTCAGCAGGATCTCGCAATGCCGTTTTTGTGATGTGTTCAGCTTACTTTGGTCACGCTTTGTGTTTCTGTGGAATATGTTAATGTAGCCACTGTTAATCTTAACGTTATAAAGATATTTTAAGTAAAGAAAAGGAAAGGAGTTTCTTTCACACCAAGTAGCGTATTGGGTATATCGTAGAAGGCAAATGCCCGCTCCGTGGCGATGGCTCTGCGCACACGGTTCGTAATGCCGCTTACCCGCGTTCGAAATACAGCGGCAACCGATTTGGTAGCAGACTGTGTCGCGCTGGGTTTCACGTGTTGATATGGGAGCCGGTCATTCAGAAAGCAATGGAATACTACTAAACGTAACAACTTGCCAAGACATCAACAACGGCAGTAAAATGCTATTGTTGACTGCAGCGTCCTGTAAAGGACATGCAACTTAAAAAAAAATAAATAAACAAATAGTTTTTAAATAATCGACACTGGATGGTACATTACATTAGCACCTTGCCGTCTTGACAGACGATAGTTTGTGCTTTAAAAAGGTATAATAACTTTTACCTATGGCGGTAGCGAATGTGACTGATAAGGCCAATTTGCGCGGTAAATGTCCGTTCACAGTGGGTGCATCTGAACACGTGGTCATTTCAGCATGGTACATGGTAGTATACAAATAGTTTTTTAAATAATCGACACTGGATGTTTGATGTGGCCTATATCACATCGATCAATTAAACTACAATATCTTTGTGTCTGTCTGTCGGTTTGTCCGTTTATATAAATATTGTCTGTTTCAGTGGTCAATGAAAATGACGTCAATGTTATTATGCGATCACTGAAGGTGATACCGGAAGATGACATGTGGACACATTTAGCAGACAATGATGGCGACAGTACAGTAACGGTAAGACTGGGGTTTTTCTTCTTCTTCTGCCTTGAAGCACATATTAGAGCGTGGTTCCTCAACCAGCTCACACCACAACATCCTATCTGTTGCTATCTCCTGCAGCTCGCTCCGTGTCTTCCCCGGGCTATGTATCCCTGTCTCTAGTTGTCTTCGCCGTGTGCTGGGCCTCTTTTGTCGTTTCGTTTGCTTTCTGGGTTCAAGTTAACAGACTTTCAAGTTATACTATTGTCAAGTTTTCTCAGCTTGTGTCCTGTTCAACTCGGAAGTTTTCCCTCACCGGTTGATTCACTATAATCTGACAAATTCTCCCAAAAGTGAGATTAGCAATGAGTGAAGAAAACAAACGAAACGAAAGAAGACGTCAAGCACACGGAGAAGACAACAAGAGACAGGGATGAAGAATGGAAATCATTCACTGATTAGAGAAATTAGACGTGGACAGTCGCAATTTGTTGGTCACGTCATGAAAAGAAATAAATTGGACTTAGTGACAACTGGCAAGATCGAGGGACAGAGAACGAACGAACGAACAGACTTTATTTTCAAAGTGTTAAGAATTGGGCTCGTAGGCCCGTCTGAAATTCTGCCCTTCTTCTCCATTTCCTCCCATACGTTATTTCTTTCATACATCACTCATGAAGCTAATCTTAGACAACAAAAGAACAATAAGCATTAAACTCATGAAAAGTAATCAATAATACATGACTCAATGAGCCAATGTTTAACAATGGCACATTATAAATACCCAAGAAAGGTGTAACGTCCTTACAAATGGGAATGTTTATTGGCTAGTTGTCGTTTGTGATAATGTTCTGTTATTAGTGTTTTTTTTAAGGGGGGGGGGGGTGAATGTAGTCTGTACTGAGATAGTATTCAAACAGGTATGTATAATGTTTGGTGGTGTCTTTGATTTCTTGTGGAAGAAAACAAGGGGAAGGCAGAGAAATAAGAATCTGGATGGCTTTGCCACGTGGTATGGTCGAGACAGGAACACTGAACCGATTCACGACTCTGGTGATCGAGTGGAATAGCAAATCATGACAACCCACACTTATCGGCATGGCACATGATGAATGAATGAATTCTCATAATAGCAACATCACTATCAGAAATGTAAACAACACTAAACCGTACCATATTCATTGCAGTGCCACGTCACAGAATGGTGATCTGAACTTAATATAACACAGGTCTTAGAGATAATTGAAAAATGTCATACATTGTGGATACCCTGTGTTCATAATTAACAGCAATGGAGATGTTGAAAATAAAACAGTCGTAAATCAGCCATAGCAATACAGAGGGCAAACCAGCCATAGGAATGTAGAGGGTAAACCAGCTATAGTAATGTAGAGGGTAAACCAGCCATAGCAATACAGAGGGTAAACCAGCCATAGGGATGTAGAGGGTAAACCAGCCATAGGAATGTAGAGGGTAAACCAGCCATATCAATGTAGAGGGTAAACCAGCCATATCAATGTAGAGGGTAAACCAGCCATCGGAATGTAGAAGGTAAACCAGCCATAGCAATATAGAAAGTTAACCAGCCATAGCAATGTAGAAAGTAAACCGGCCATAGTAATGCATAGAGTAAACCAGCCATAGAAATGTAGAGAGTAAACTAGCCATAGCAATGTAGAAAGTAAACCAGCCATAGTAATGTAGAAAGTAAACCAGCCATAGTAATGCAGAGAGTAAACCAGCCATAGAAATGTAGAGAGTAAACCAGCCATAGCAATACAGAGAGTAAACCAGCTATAGCAATACAGAAAGTAAACCAGCCATAGCTATGTAGAAAGTAAACCAGCCATAGCAATGTAGAAAGTAAACCAGCCATAACAATAGAGAGAGAGAGAGAGTAAACGAGCCACAGCAATAGAGAGAGAGAGAGTAAACCAGCCAGAGCAATGTAGAAATTAAACGAGCCACAGCAATAGAGAGAGTAAACCAGCTATAGCAATATAGAAAGTAAACCAGCCATAGCAATGTAGAGGGTAAACCAGCTATAGCAATATAGAAAGTAAACCAGCCATGTCAATGTAGAAAGTAAACCAGCCATAGCAATGTAAAGGATAAACCAGCCATAGCAATAGAGAGAGTAAACCAGCCATAGCAATGTAGAAATTAAACCAGCCATAGCAATATACAAAGTAAACCAGCCATAGCAATGCAGAGAGTAAACCAGCCATAGCAATATACAAAGTAAACCAGCCATAGCAATGCAGAGAGTAAACCAGCCATAGCAATGCTGAAAGTAAACCAGCTATAGCAATGTAGAAAGTAATCCAGCCATAGCAATGTAGAAAGTAAACCAGCCATAGCAATGTAGAAAGTATACCAGCCATAGCAATGTAGAAAGTATACCAGCCATAGCAATGTAGAAAGTAAACCAGCCATAGCAATGCTGAGAGGAAACCAGCCATAGCAATGTAGAAAGTATACCAGCCATAGCAATGTAGAAAGTAAACCAGCCATAGCAATGCTGAAAGTATACCAGCCATAGCAATGTAGAAAGTATACCAGCCATAGCAATATACAAAGTAAACCAGCCATAGCAATGTAGAAAGAAAACCAGCGATAGCAATGTAGAAAGTAAACCAGCCATAGCAATGCAGAAAGTATACCAGCCATAGCAATATACAAAGTAAACCAGCCATAGCAATGCAGTGAGTAAACCAGCCATAGCAATGCTGAGAGGAAACCAGCCATAACAATGTAGAAAGTAAACTAGCTATAGCAATGTAGAAAGTAAACCAGCCATAGCAATGTAGAAAGTAAACCAGCCATAGCAATGTAGAAAGTAAACCAGCCATAGCAATGTAGAAAGTATACCAGCCATAGCAATGTAGAAATTAAACCAGCCATAGCAATGTAGAAAGTAAACCAGCCATAGCAATGTAGAAAGTATACCAGCCATAGCAATGTAGAAAGTAAACCAGCCATAGCAATGCTGAAAGTGTACCAGCCATAGCAGTGTAGAAAGTATACCAGCCATAGCAATATACAAAGTAAACCAGCCATAGCAATGTAGAAATTAAACCAGCGATAGCAATGTAGAAAGTAAACCAGCCATAGCAATGCAGAAAGTATACCAGCCATAGCAATATACAAAGTAAACCAGCCATAGCAATGCAGAGAGTAAACCAGCCATAGCAATGCTGAGAGGAAACCAGCCATAACAATGTAGAAAGTAAACTAGCTATAGCAATGTAGAAAGTAAACCAGCCATAGCAATGTAGAAAGTAAACCAGCCATAGCAATGTAGAAAGTATACCAGCCATAGCAATATACAAAGTAAACCAGCCATAGCAATGTAGAAAGTATACCAGCCATAGCAATGCAGAAAGTAAACCAGCCATAGCAATGTAGAAAGTAAACCAGCCATAGCAATGTAGAAAGTATACCAGCCATAGCAATGCAGAAAGTAAACCAGCCATAGCAATATACAAAGTAAACCAGCCATAGCAATGTAGAAAGTATACCAGCCATAGCAATGTAGAAAGTAAACCAGCCATAGCAATATAAAAAGTAAACCAGCCATAGCAATGTAGAAAGTATACCAGCCATAGCAATGTAGAAAGTATACCAGCCATAGCAATGTAGAAAGTAAACCAGCCATAGCAATATACAAAGTAAACCAGCCATAGCAATGCAGAGAGTAAACCAGCCATAGCAATGCTGAGAGGAAACCAGCCATAACAATGTAGAAAGTAAACTAGCTATAGCAATGTAGAAAGTAAACCAGCCATAGCAATGTAGAAAGTATACCAGCCATAGCAATATACAAAGTAAACCAGCCATAGCAATGTAGAAAGTAAACCAGCCATAGCAATGCAGAAAGTAAACCAGCCATAGCAATGTAGAAAGTATACCAGCCATAGCAATGTAGAAAGTATACCAGCCATAGCAATGCAGAAAGTAAACCAGCCATAGCAATATACAAAGTAAACCAGCCATAGCATTGTAGAAAGTATACCAGCCATAGCAATGTAGAAAGTAAACCAGCCATAGCAATATACAAAGTAAACCAGCCATAGCAATGTAGAAAGTTTACCAGCCATAGCAATGTAGAAAGTAAACCAGCCATAGCAATATACAAAGTAAACCAGCCATAGCAATGTAGAAAGTTTACCAGCCATAGCAATGTAGAAAGTTTACCAGCCATAGCAATGTAGAAAGTATACCAGCCATAGCAATGTAGAAAGTAAACCAGCCATAGCAATATACAAAGTAAACCAGCCATAGCAATGTAGAAAGTTTACCAGCCATAGCAATGTAGAAAGTAAGCCAGCCATAGAAATGTAGAAAGTATACTAGCCATAGCAATGTAGAAAGTAAGCCAGCCATAGCAATGTAGAAAGTAAGCCAGCCATAGCAATATACAAAGTAAACCAGCCATAGCAATGTAGAAAGTTTATCAGCCATAGCAATGTAGAAAGTATACCAGCCATAGCAATGTAGAAAGTATACCAGCCATAGCAATGTAGAAAGTAAGCCAGCCATAGAAATGTAGAAAATATACCAGCCATAGCAATGTAGAAAGTAAGCCAGCCATAGCAATGTAGAAAGTAAGCCAGCCATAGCAATATACAAAGTAAACCAGCCATAGCAATGTAGAAAGTTTATCAGCCATAGCAATGTAGAAAGTTTATCAGCCATAGCAATATACAAAGTAAACCAGCCATAGCAATATACAAAGTAAACCAGCCATAGCAATGCAAAGAGTAAACAGTATAAAGAACCTATGGTACGACACTAGCAATTAAGTTACGGTAACATGTTTGAGAACTACAGCTTTCCTTTGGCAACATACTAATGTGGGTCACGGACCATGCGGCATAATTTGAAATAAAACAGGTGCTTTTGAACACTGTGACATGCTACCGAAACATTCCTGAATGTTTTTTGGTTGTTTGTTGTTGGTGTTTGTCCATCAAGAATGATGATGACCATTCATCTCATCCAGTGGTATGGAGCTGTAAGTTCTAAGATGGCTGATAAGACATATTGTGGCTCGAAATATTCTTTTACAATGTGCCAAAGAATGCTTGCCGTTCCAGGAGGGAGATCTCCTGCAGTGGTTTTTCTGTCCTGTCTTCTCATGACAGCTCTTGCATTCCTGGTTGCTATGAAGTTGGATGAAGACTGACTTGCGCGATGAATTGGATTAAAGTGAGGAAGCGTTGCGCAATTCGCCGACCTCATTCTCTCGCCTGAGTCCTTCTGAGTTCAGTGACAAGTCAAGACGACTGGAGATGAATACAGGTGCATTGGATAACCAGGGCGCTCTACGTGCTTTGCCGTGCTCATTATGTTCCACAACGCTTTGTGGGTAAACGCCGTCTTGCCCGTTGAATAATCAATGATTTCTTCCGCGTAGCCTGCCGAATCCCTATTCCTAGAATACCTCGAATCCGAAGAACAATATATTCATTCTACAAGATCTGAACACCGAAGAAAACTGGATTACACACACCATCATGTCTCGGAAACTGAAGTATAAATAGCTTGGCCATATTAAGTTATGTTATATTATGACTATCGACGTCACTGCTCATTGGAAGTTTCCATGCGTGTTCATTCCTTCGAGGCAGCAGCCTTCCAAAAGTGTCTTTACTCACAGGTCCCACGAGGCGTTGGTTGTAATAACTCCTCTGTCTTGAGGATTCGTTTCCAGGTCTTACAGTCGGACTAGCACAGAGCTAAGTCAGCTTTCGCAAGCTGAGTCCTTATAAACTGACGGTATCGCTTCTGCCCATGCCTCTTACTGTTTGTATGTGTGCATTATATGCCATTTGCGTGTTCATTGCCCTCTATAGCACCATGTCCGGGTGCGTACACCCAAGAAAGTTAAGTGAAACGTGACTTTTAAATGCTTCCTATCCATTCATCACGAAGATTGAAGTTTACGGCTTTCTGTAGGATGTTCATGGATCCTGAAATGATGATACGGTGTGTGGCATCAAGTCTTGCTGTCATGTGAGTGCACTGTAGGGGAAGGTGATCTCCATAGTCATACTTGAGGTTGTTATCAGGTATACGCCACTACCTTTTTTGTTTTTCCCATCTGTTATGCTGTGTCTGCCCAGGCCGACTTTGATCAGCGTTTCTCGGATCTCTTTGTTTAGATCAGGAATGAGGAACGCCTTTTATGCCTAGGGCCTTTTAGACATGTATAATATCATTTGCACCCCAAACAAAATTAAAATCTGAAAAACTAGCCTGCTATATTTGGTCAAACATTTAATTAACTCACTCCTAAGGTATTGGTTGGAACTGCTTCTGTTTGGTGAGACGTGTGATGTTATCTGGTATTGATAATGTTGCTAATCGCAACTGCTTTAACCAGATTTGCATCGGTCAGTCTGGAGCGCAATCGACTCCTTGCGCTGGTAGGCTTTAAAAAGAACTAGTCCCAGCAGCTAGTTGTGCCGAGAACCGATGCATGATTCTTTTCTTTTTCTTTCTTGTGCTTTCGCACGCTTTGAACTCAAGCGTAGTCCATACATGCGCTACTGCTTCTAGTGCACCGGACTGATTGTTGTGTGTGGATTAGCTTTCTCTATTATCAGGTCCCTCGCCATCAGGCGAACCCACTCAGATTTCAGAGGTACTTGTAATTTACGTCCCCAAGTAAAAGGAAGTTCCTGGTAAAGGAGGAAGAACAAGCGTTATTCAATGCCGTCTGATGCCATCATCTTCATGGCTGTCACGCCCTTCCGGTTGTGATTAAGACATTGTCTATGCGTCGCTTGTATGACAAGGCTATCTTAAACGACACAGAGATTTGAAATAAACAGCGATGAAAGACATGGTTTCTGGCAGAAAAGGCAGATGTCTACCAGCACGGAGATGGGCAATGATATTGAAGACACCATGGACTTGCGTCAAATGTGTACCAGGAAAGATCTTGGGAAGTAAAGACAACCGGCTTGGTAACGACCATTTCACCCACTGCTTGTTGTTTGGTCTATACCAATATGAGTCTAGCTCAACTTGTTATGTTAGTTGCATATCCTTTACAGGACGTCGCAGTCAACATCAGCATTTATTGCTGTTGTGATCTCTTGGCAAGTTTACGTTCAGTAGTTTGCCATTGCCTTCTGAACGACCGGTACCCCTACCATTTCGTATAAAAAAACAACGCAAGGCAGTCTGCTACCAAATCGCCCGCACTATGTTTCGAACACGGTATGGGGTATTACGAACTGCATCCGCAACACCATCGCCACGCAGCCGGCTAGCTAGCTCAGCCTGCCCACTGCGTATTAAAATATGAATAAAATTAGTGGAGCCGCGGTTAAGCTGTGGAAATGTAAACAATATAAAATAACCGAA
This sequence comes from Cepaea hortensis, assembly GCA_963921405.1. Classification (NCBI taxonomy): domain Eukaryota; kingdom Metazoa; phylum Mollusca; class Gastropoda; order Stylommatophora; family Helicidae; genus Cepaea; species Cepaea hortensis. The sequence continues at coordinate 89,678,484 of OY992881.1, read as the reverse complement.
GTAATGCAGTATTACAGAACAGAATTACGATTAAAAGAACGGGATGAGAAGAATAAACAATTGAAACCAAAGTGAAAACAATAAAGAGAAAATGAAAATGAAACCCCCCCCCCCCCCCCCCCCCATTAAAAAAAAATAAAAAAATTATTTGCTACTTATCTCAGATACCCAGGCTTTAATACTCACATGAATTTCACCTTGATACTCTTATATAGACAGCCGTGGAAGTCTGTACATGTGCTTATTGGGCGAGTAAAAGAGACATTAATTTTACTAAGTATAATTAACAATATAATTACATATGTCACCGTGTTCACAACTGCATATGTTAATTACATATGTACAAACTAACAGGTCAAGTTCATCAACCGTAGAGCCGCCGAACAGGACGAGCTTGACATCTGGGAAGCCGAACAGGACGACAGTATGGCAAGGGTATATGTACAAGGGAGAGATAATTTCTGCAGAATCACAATCGATAACCTGGTCATCGCAGGTAAGTGTTTAAACTTCTCTGATATATATATATATATATATATATATATATATATATATATATATATATATATATATATATATATATATATATATATATATATATATATATATATATATATAGCAAATTATCCCTAGATCAGGAAATCAACATCCGGATTGGTAAGGCAGCAACAACAATGAACAGGTTAAGAAAAAAAAGTGTGGGAGAACAGGAAGCTTACTGCCAAAACAAAAGTCCTTGTCTATCAAGCCTGTGTCCTTAGTACTCTTCTTTATGGCAGTGAAACCTGGACAACTTACTCACACCAAGTGTCATGAAACCACCATAATCCCGATAGATGATGAAACAACAGAAACAGGCTATATTCGAACTTACAAATTGTTTGCAACTAGAGGCCACATTCCCGTCACATCAAAAGCGCCGCTGGTCTATCATGATTCCTCGGAGACACGGGAAAAAAGAGTTTCCCCGTTGTCTTAAAGCAGACTCAAGATAAAAGGAGAAAACGCTGCCATGTTTTGGTTGCCACCTGTTGTTGACAGGAGAATGACGTCACGAGGTCAATCCCAGAATATATAAAAACAAGCTTGTTGTCGGGAGTGGACAATACAGTTAACCTAGGCTCAAGTGTTGACTAGCTTGGTGCTCGTAGTGAAAAGAATCCCGCATGTTTAATATCAGAATTGAGAATAAAACATGTGTCCTTCATGGAAATTTGGAGATTCAATTCGGACTGTGAGCTAGGAAATAATAGGGTTCCCCTACGTCTATGAGGAAGCTCTACACTGAGTTTGATGGTGGTCAACTCGCCTTATGAAGAACATCCAACTAACATTCACCTTATTTTATAAGAGGAATAAATACCAAGAAGAAATTAAAATCAGCACTGTTTATGCTAGGCCTAGGATCCAGAGGGTCCATACGAAACTGGCTCAGTGGGTTAAGACATTAAACGATTCATTTACAAGAGGAATTTACCCAGGGTGGGTGATACTATTTTCTTCACCACATATCACTGAACAATAGAGTCTAGAGAAAGACATTTTGACATGAAGTTCTCGTGGAATAAGTTAGTCTAGAGAAGAATCTTGAACATGAAGTTCTCGTGGAATAATTTAGTGCAGTGAAGAAGTACTTTACAGTTTGTGTGGGACAATCTATGAACATGGATTAGAACAAATGTGAGACCGGTGACATTGAAACCTAGTTTCTCTGTACAGTGATCCGTACTTATTTGAGTTATAGGGACCTTAGTCGTTATAGTGAGTGACAGATCCAGGATTGGAATTATACAATAATCATTCTTGGTGGATCATGCATCTAGTCGACACAGTGGATCTCGGAGAAAGTCAACGTCTGGAAGAAGAGACGCATCAGCGGGTGAGATGTACACGTACTAAGCTATCATGCTGTGGCGTACCATTGCTGTGATGATAATCTGACTTGGCTCCTGATCTGCTGCTCTGAATCTACAGACACACTAGAATTTGACATACATTCTACACATTACACACACACACACTTCTCACACATATACTCTTTGCTTAATACATTATTTTGTATTTCTTTGTAAAGCTAGAGTTGTGGAGTATGTTGTGTTCGGGAGGAATGAGAGGGGGCATGATCCAGGAGTGAGCAAGAGTGAGAAGAAGGTGTCCTTAGGCTGAGGGAGTGTTGTGGACGGAGTCTGGTGGATATCTACAGAATAGTGATATTGAAACTGGGAAAAAAATGTGGGTGTCGATTCCCCTCACTCCAGGGACGACACTATAGAAGTAATATCTCTCAAGACACTAAAGCAAGAAGGGATAACTCACGACACCAAGAGAAACGTTTAAACAGCTTTCATATGCGGTGTCTGGGAAGAATTCTTGGTATTAAGTGGCAAGACAAAATCACAAATACTGAAGTATTGGAAAGATCAGGTTGTGTGACGGTTTATTCCATGCTCAGTCTTCGTAGACTTAGATGGATAGGACATCTTAGGAGGATGGATAATGGTAGAATACCAAAGGACATCTTTTTTGGTGAATTACAGATGGGTAAGAGATCTCAGGGTCGGCCTCTACTACGATACAAAGATGTGTGTAAGCGGGACATGATTGATACAGGCATTGATAATGCACATTGGGAGCAAGTCGCCGCTGAACGTGTTGCCAGAAATGGAATAAAGACAAAGGAGAAAATTAAAACAATAACTAAACTAAATAAATTTAGAGTAGGAACATGGAATGTTAGGACATTAAATGAGCTAGGAAAGTTAAACAATGTTCAACGAGAAATGGAAAACATGAAAATGAATATACTAGGCATAAGTGAGATGAGATGGAAGGGATCTGGCAACATTATAACCGACAAACACACAATAATTTATTCTGGAGGGGACACACATGAAAAAGGTGTAGGAATAATATTTGATGAAAATACAGCCAAATCTATGAGTGGATACTGGTGCATTTCAGATAGAGTTATAATGGTCAAAATCAAAGGCAAACCAATAGATATAAATATTATACAAGTATATGCACCAACAACAAACATTAATGATGAAGATATACACAACTTTTACGATGAAGTTGAAATGGCAATAGCCCAAATTGGATCACAAGAAATAAAAATAATACTGGGGGGTTTTAATGCAATAGTAGGAAAGGGAAAAATAGAGGATATAGTGGGGAATTACGGTTTAGGTACAAGAAATAAAAGAGAAGAGAAACTAATAGAATGGGCAAATATTAATGATCTGATAATTGGAAACATATGGTTTAAACACCATAAAAGACGACTATACACATGGAAAAGTCCTGATATGAAAATACGCAACCAAATTGACTACATACTTATTAATAAAAGATTTAGAAATGCATTAATTAATGTAAAGACAATGCCTGGTGCTGACGGTAACAGTGATCATGTACCACTATGTGGACAAATAAAAGTAAGATTAAAGAGAGGGAAAAAATGGTTAAAAACTTGAGACTTAATAAAGAGGTTCTGAAAGTAGATAAAGAAATTCAAGAACAATACAGAGTGACTGTGAAAAATAGGTACAATGCAATAGCTAAAATGCAGAGTGTAGATGAACAATGGGAAATGTTAAGGGACTCCATTCATCAAACTAGCAAAGAAATATTACCGGAGAGAAGCCAAAAAGCTAAAAAAAAATGGATGAATGAAGAAATCTTAAGGCTGATGAACAAAAGGAAACAGAATAAAAATGAGAAACAAGAGTATACTAAGATAAATAAAGAAATAAGAGATAAATGTGTGAAGGCAAAAGAAAGTTGGTTAAACGAGCAATGCAGAAAAAATTGAATTAAATTCCATTAAAGATCAAAAAAGTATGCACAGACAAATCAGCGAGCTCACAGGAAGAAAAATAAGAATAAATACAGGGTGTTTGAAATCAAAAACAGGACAGATTTTATTGGAGGAAGGTGCTATAATGAAGAGGTGGAATGAGCATATAAGAGAATTATATAATGGAGAAAGGGAAGAATTAACAGAAGAAAGTAACTTAGAAGGCCCACCTATTCTAAAAGAAGAAGTCGCTGACGCTATGAAACATATGAAGAAAGGAAAAACAGCCGGGCCAGATGAAATCACAGTAGAAGAATTAGAAGTATTGGGAGAATTTGGGGTAGATATATTAACCAAAATGCTGAATGATATTTACAACAGTGGATATTTACCGAGCGATATGCTGAAATCTGTATTTATAGCAATACCAAAGAGACCAGGAGCACTTGAATGCGAAGATTTTCGTACAATTAACCTCATAAACCATGTAACTAAGCTCCTACTCAGAATTATAAGGAGAAGAACAAGAAAGAAAATAAAAATGGAAATTAGTGAAGAACAGTATGGTTTTATGGAAGGAAAGGGTACAAACAATGCAATATATATATTACGAACACTAATAGAAAGATCAATAGAGAAACAGAGAGACATATATTTATGCTTCATAGATTATACTAAGGCATTTGATAAAGTAAAACATGATGAGCTGATTAAAATGTTGGAAGATATCAACATTGATAGGAAAGATTTAAGAATAATAAAGAATATATACTGGAACCAAGTAGCAGCAATTAAAATGGGAAATAAAGAGGGTAGTTACGAACAGATAAAGCTAGGAGTACGACAGGGGTGTGTCTTGTCACCCGATCTCTTCTCCCTGTATAGCGAAGTAATAATGAGAGAGATCAAAGAGAAGCCAGGAATACTAATCGGAGGATATAATATAAACAATATACGCTATGCAGATGACAAAGTATTGGTAGCGGATAATGCAACAGGCCTACAACAATTGTTGGACAGTGTAGTAACAGAGAGTGCACAGAAAGGACTGTCCTTGAATATCAAGAAAACAGTAACAATGGTGATATCAAAGAAAATGGGGACACCAAAATGTGACATAGAAATAGAAGGGGAAATTCTCAACCAAGTGGATAATTTTAAATACCTAGGGGCACTTATAACATCAGATGGAAGATGTACAAAAGAGATTAAGAGCAGAATAGGGCAGGCAAAGACAGCTTTTCAGAAAATGAAGAGTATCTTATGCAATAAGTCGCTATCAATGAATGTAAGAAAGAGAGTACTAAAATGCTATATAGAACCAGTTTTGCTGTATGGCAGTGAATCTTGGAATGTAAATGAACAAATTAGGAAGAACTTAGAAGCAACAGAGATGTGGTTTTTAAGACGAATGTTGCGAATTCCTTGGACTGCCAGAGTAACTAACAACGATTGCCTGAAAGAGGCTAATGAAACTAGAACACTATATACAACAATAAGAAAGAGACAAACATCTTTCTTTGGTCATGTGATGAGAAGAGAGGCAGTAGAGAACATCGTGACAACTGAAAAAATCGAGAGGAAGAGAGGCAGAGGCAGACCAAGAGAATTGATGCTGGACGGACTGAGACGGTGGCATGGAGGAATATCATCAGCAGAGTTGATCCAGAACACCAAAGACCGAGATCTGTGGAGAGCCATGAACGCCTACGCCAGCCGGCACGGCAATTGATGATGATGAAGTCACACACCGGGAGTGTGAGACGTAAGATGGTTCATGATGGTGGAAATGACCACGTGTTCACATGAACCCACTGCGAACGGACATTTACATCGCAAATTTGCCTTATCAGTCACATTCGCTACCGCCATAGGTAAAAGTTATTATGCCTTTTTAAAGCACAAACTATCGTCTGTGAAGACGGCAAGGTGCCAATGTGTATGTGTGTGTGTGTGTGTGTGTGTGTGTATATATATATATATATATATATATATATATATATATATATATATATATATATATATATATTTGCGAAATTCATGCTAAAGTGAGACAAACAAACTTTTGTAAAGGTGACATCTTTACTTAAGACGTCGTATGTCGCAAAACTGCGCTATGATGACGGCACACTAGAAAGACTACCCATCTTATTCTTGTTCCCTTGCCGCAAGCATTTCTATGCCTCAGGTGTCTTTACCTCCATTCAACGTTGGTGATGGTCGACCTCCCTCATCTTTCAAGAACCATCCCTTCCTTTACTCTGCTTTATTGGCCATTGTTACCTTTAACATGGTCAACGAATTTGCTTCCTAGACACGATGCCATTTGTAAGTCAGTTTTCTTTGATATATAGATCTTATAGAATATTAGTACTTTTGTTTCTTCTTCACTCATTGAATTGTAAGACATTTTCTTTCATATGTAAGTCCAAAAACCTCGAGTTTCTTCTTTTGTGATTGCGAATTGATCCATGTCTTGCATGCGTGTTTTGTCATATAAAAAAATATATATTCTCATAATATTTACTGTGATTAGTTTCCGGTGCTGTGACAGAGACTCTTAATACTGTTTATCATCTGAATGGTTTTGGGCAGTCTCCTTCTGAATTCTTTGAAACATTATCCTTTGTTGTTATTTTAAGTTTAACAAGTTTGTGACATTTTCAAGTTTTAAACATTCCGTCCCCATCCCTTGGCGTTGTTTAAGAGCAGAACTGCATCATCTGCATACGTAAGTTGTGGAATGTAATTATCAAATATTATCAGTAATTCAAAGTTTCAGGTATAAATCTCTTTGTATGTTCGTAGATGTGTGAACAGAAATGGGGAGAGCATATAAGGTGACGTTAAGGTGCAAACTTCTATGAGAAGAAGGATATTATGGTAACAGTGAGAAACTTAAATGAGCCAGCAATTGGACTAAATCTTGACTTCTCGTCCTTGACTTTGGGACGTAAATTACAAGTACCTCAGAAGTCGAAGTGAGGTCGCCGGATGGCGATGGACAGTGGTAATAGGGAAAGCTAATCAATATGCAAAAAATCAATCCGGTGCATTAGAAGTAGTAGCACATGTATGGACTACGATTTTTTTCTGTCGGAGGAAAGAAATGTAGCCGAGGGGGGAAAAGACAAGGGAAAGACTGATGTGTTTCCTTTGCTACGGTACTAAGATGTAGAGAGTAACTCTGACTTCGTTATGGCCAAAGAAGAAAAGGAGTAAAAAGAGAGAGAATCTCACATCACCCTCAACTGACAAAAAAAAAGATGATAGTAATTAGATAAGAAAATATACGAGATCTTGGGTAGGTGCCTCAACTCTGGACAATAACTGTCACATTTGAGGTCCAGGCAATGAATTAAGGTGTTAGACTGTGGTAGAAATAGTGGTTGTAAAAAACTAAAAGGGACTAAACAAACAAATCAAGCACAGTACAAAATTAGCTCTTTATTTATCAATTACTACAACCTTGGCAACAATTTGTGTTCAAACACATTGAATACTACATTCTGTAATAGATACAACAGACAACTGCATATATCAAACATCAACCAAGGGTGACTCCTATTTAGCCACCAGAACTTAAGACAATAGGGTACACCAAGTAGCACAACACAGGTGTTCCAAACAGTAGCTGAGTAGAATGACATAATAAAGGACTTTGACATAGACAACAATAAGACAATACAAAAATATAAGTTACACAACATAAATCCTAAGACGCGACATAAACAAAAGAGTTGTGACACAAATTACTACACCACCATGGGCCCAGGCCTGCTGACACTAACTAGTCAGCCGCTCGGCTTTCTCCTATGACATAGGTTGTTCACTGATGAACAGATGGGAAACTCCACATATCTCGTCTCAAGGCGGGCTGGCCACAAAACTATATACACAAGGCCAAAGTGCCTGCCTTCACAATCCGAGCTGGCTGATACACTACAAATCGCATCAGATCTCTTTGTTACAGCTAGAGTTCCGGCAGTTGCCAGGGTCAAACTGTTTAACAGGCCAAACCAAGGTGCGTTGATTTGGCTCTGTTACATTCCTATCCTCCTACTTTTTTTGCCGTCTCGGCAAAAGAAAAGACTATTGTTTATCCCCACCCCAACTATCTATTTAAAAGCTAACATATAGCTAGTTCCCCAAAAACATCACTGGTCTTCAGTGACCACCTCAAAAACATAATCATCAATCAAACAAGCAATAAATGACATTTACACATAAACAGTCATCAAAATGACAAATGCAAAAAAAAAATAATGTCAACTGTCACCACATCCAAAAACATAATCATCAATTAAACAGGGAATCAATGAGATTTACACAAAAACAGTCATCAAAATGACAGAGGCAAAAATAAAATCTATGTCAAATGTGACCACATCCAAAAACAATCATCAGTCCAATAAGAAATCAATGATATTTACACATAAACAGTCATCAAAATGACAAATGCAGTTATTACATGGGGACAACAATCTCATAAATATATACCTAGACATGCACCCAAACTCAATAATCATGTCAATAACCTCAATAAAAAAATGAATGATTTCCATACACGAACGATTATCAAGATGTCACCTTCGCCAAACATGAACACAAACTTCCTTTTCATTTGGCCAACCATCCACAATCCAAAAACAAAATCAGTTCCCTGTACAAAGGGAAACACATTAAGTCAAGGGATTCAACTTCCAAAAGAAACCGGTCATCTTCAGTGCCACCGCCCCAGGATGGGAACCACTGTTATATCATAACAGTAACAATATCCCAAAAAAAGATAGTCCCATCCTAAGCAGACCTTGCCTATAAAGTAAAACACCCCAAAAATGTACATCATCAGATAACAGAAATCATGGTCATATGCATGTTCAGGCCACCTTTTCATTCATACCAGACATTAGTCATGACAAAACTAATATTATAAGCATTGTTACCAAAAAGAGTGACATCAACAGGCAGAAAGTCCCCCGCCACCTAAGTGTCAACAATTTTGCACAAACATTTTTTTTTTAAATCAATAATTTCCCTCTTTAACTGTTATCTTTACAACTGGACCTTACACTCCTGGCACACTTAGCTAACAAGTAGTCACCTCAGACTTCTATGCCCTAACAATTCCCTAGTCAGGGAGCACAACCCTCAACAACAACAAAAAAAACTTTCTGTCACTCTTAGGGATATTGCCCTCAAACTGAAATGCTGGTTATATCCCTAAACAGCACCACCATTAACAAAATAGTCTTCAGCAACCATTTATAATGTGAAACATTGTAAATTACATCACCAGGCATCAGTCAGTTCCAAATTCCAATAATCTCAACACAAAAGTATTAGCCATACTAACTTTGGTACAAGTTGTTGGTACTAATGACTAAAATAATATCAGTGAGGAGAAATAGCTCTTCTGATATAAGAGCACCAATCAATACTATAAGAACAATCATCAAAGATGAATAACACCCTCATCTCCTACATACAAATAATTCCACAAACATAAAAGCACCAATCAATACTATAAGAACAATCATCAAAGATGAATAACACCCTCATCTCCTACATACAAATAATTCCACAAACATAAAAGCTACATAAACAATAAACCAGTAACCTTTATATTGGTTACCACTTGCCTTAACTCTGGACATTCAAAACAAAATGTATTTAAAAATAATACTATTTGTCTCTTCTGATCAAATATAAGCTTCCTGCAGCTACTGGGATACCTGGGTGGTTTGTGCTTCTAACACCCTGTACCCTTACACTAAAAAGAACATTTCATCACGTGTCACCTGTAATATGAATATAAACAAAAAGGAACACAATATACAGCCATCAAAACATAGATATCTCAATAATATCCCACATCATGAATTCACCTTGGAAGTTACTCTTTACTGGACATGATGGTAATGACAACACCCCATACACAACAGAGCCACCCCTTTCACCTGATTTGCCTGGTGTTCTTGCACTCTAAAAGAAAAACATGGCATCACATGACAACATCTACCTGCAATTATAATACACAAAACAGCAAAACATAACTGCTAAGTAGCTAACTAATCTAAGGCTGTCAATCCAGAAGACTGGAATTCCTAAGTAGATGAAAACTGTCTATATTTTTCACAATAATGTCTAATGGACATAAGTTCTTGCTGGTGGTCTTTCACAATCCCTTTTTGCACAAAGTCACAAGTTGACATATCCGTATGCAGAAAATTTTGGCTCACACCCGTCACAATTCACTGGCCACCTGTCACATTTCTACCACCTTCTAACTGGTCGACCACATTGACACCAGGAGACTTCCATTGTCTCCTCTTCCTGCGCCTCTTCCTCCGAAAGAAATTTCCCTGGTTGCCACGAATAACCATCTGGCTATCAGAAGTTGATACTGCACCCACCTGGACTGCTGGGGCTGATCCTTTATAACAGTGGTTCTCAACCTTTTTTGGCCCGTGCCCCCCTTCACCATATTTTTAGGACGTCACCCCCCCCCCCCTCACCATATTTTTAGAACGTCATCCCCCCCCCCCTTCGTATTTCCTCCCTAAAAATTCCCCCCGCCCCTACACAGTATACGTAATAATTGAAGCTACATTTAAAAGCACATACTAAAACAAGTCTAGACATCTACATAAAACGTTATTTGCATATCTACTTACGTTATAAAATGAATTTCAGAAGGGTGATACGTACAGAACTGTAAAGTTTGAAGGGAAAAACAAGGTACTTTTGCTTTCTTTCACCCCAAACAAAAGGGAATCCCAGGGTATGACGTCACATTCAGGAGTTCCCTGTGTTGCGCCGAACATTCAGGGGGTTTCCGTGTGTTGCGCCGTAGCTCGGTGCGCAATTCTATGCGGCGGCGGTGGTGCGCTATTCTTTCACTTTCTGGTTAGGGGGTAGGGTTATGGGGTAGGGTTAGTGTGTGTACCCTACCCCTAACCCTAATCCTAACCCAACCCCCTAACCCTAACCCTAACCCTAACCGGAAAGTGATTGCAGGACCAATGCAAATGAGGATCGAAGGGAGACAGAAACGGTTGCCGCAGCCCAAAAAAAAAACAACGCTGTGGTGTGCGGCAATTGAAACGCACTGACACGCACTCCACCCGAACACAGAGGAGATCACCGTCGGCGCTAAATATAGCTGGTGACTCTAAATATAGCTGGCAAAGTTTTGTTTGGGGTGAAAGAAAGCAAAAGTACCAAAAACAATATCAAGTAATCGGTTCTTGTATTAACGCAATCTAGAAATAATCTTAATTACACCCCCCCCCCCTCTGGAAACCCTAAAATTCCCCCTTGGGGGGGGGGGGGGGATTTCCCACCGGTTGAGAGCAACTGCTTTAGAAGGTTCAACCCGGGGCGAACTCTGTTGTCGCTTAAGGCCTAGCTGGTCTTGGTGGCTTACACTTGAGAACACTTTCACATAATCCACACCAGAGGGGTTCTGAAAAACATTAACCCCTCTCTTCGGACACATGTTCTGGAGGTGGGTGCGGCTTCTACAAACACTGCACCTCTTGCGTCGTACCTTGGGTTGTAGTAATGAATCAACCAAGTCCCTCATTCGACCACTTTCAGCTCGCAACTTCTCCAACAACACATCATCATGCTGTATGATATTATCATCATCGCTGCAACTAGACCACACTTTGAGACTGTCATCTGGTAGTTTTACATAATGGCATGCACAGACTGCTGGAGCTAATGACACACCAGCCCATCGGATAGCTAAGTCTCTAACACAGAGGAAAGTAACTGAAGGGTCTTGCGATATCCTCTCCTCTGCTATTCTCCTGCTGAGGACATTATGTAACTGTGCCACAAACCAGTCTCTCAGGATCACTGGATCCCAGGCAACCATGTCCCTCTTTCTCTGTGCCTCCAGCACCAAATGAAAAGCTTTGTGTACCCGGTGAGAGAAATCCATGATGGATTCCCCGGCATCGTGTTTGGTCTTGAAAAAAACTTGCCGCCAGCTCCACCATGCTGCGCTGCTCTCCATACACCTGCTGAATGGTCTGCAGCATCTTCTCAGGGTCATCACAAACTGACCTAAGCTCAAACTCCGCCCACACATTGGGAGCAACACTTTCCCAAATGATGTCAACTTTATCCTCATCACACACCGCACCAGCCCTCCCGACAGATTTCACCTTTCTTACATACTCCTCTACAGTTGGCCCACCTCGCTGACCAAAATAAGGCACTTATGTCTTCAAAGATACCACTATGTACCTGACTTCACCAGTTGGCCCTCTGACGTCAGGAGCACCAACCGGGAGAGGAACTGCGGCCCCTAACGTTGAAGGCAGAGCCATCTTTGCTCTGGATAAGATACAGTGGGGGTGTAGTAGGAGGCAATATATCTGAGCCCACTCACCATACAGGGGACTCCTCTCTTGTGCAGCA